>VYZP01077334.1:0-32331 GCA_013400635.1 Hypocryptadius cinnamomeus | reverse complement strand
ATTTAAATTTATATAAATTTATTATAATTTTTAAAGATTCAGGATAGAAAATACATATTAATGCCTGGCTATTAACTATATAAATGACCAAGTACTGACATTGGTAGTTCCTTAAAATAAGCCCCTTTTCCAGTATGCAAAGAACAAACACAATTTATTTAATTTTCTATAGAAAGAAATTTCTTTCTCATGTCAAATAAATAGAATAAATAAAGAACTCATTGCTGAGTTCTCTTTCTCATTTATTTTTTACTATTAAGTGTACAGAGATGGGATACTGCCATTAGAGAGACAAAATTCTTCAGTTAATATCTAAGCAATAAGGAAGAGCTCCCTGACATCTGTCCCACAACAATCCTCTGTTAGGATGTACCTGTACTACATTTCTCAGTTCCCTTTTGCTGTGGGATAGACATTTCTAGTTAAGGAGTGACTCAGACGTAAGGGGGATCATATGACATTCTCAGTCCCTCACCAAAGAATTCCTGTGCAGTCTTAGATGTTTTTCCTGATCTCTTTGAATACCACTTGTCTATTTGCACCAAGGGGGATAACAGACTTGGTCTCCCACCTTGACTCTGTCTTTCTTTGTTAGACTATAATGCCATCAGGAAGTTAATTTTGGATAGGTAATAAAAGAGGGCCCTAATCTTAATCAGGACTTCAAGAAAAAGGAATAGATCATATTATCAGTAGCATAGTTATTACTTGTATGACTACATGGTTGGTTAGCTGGACACCACTGAACCATTACTTTGCCTGTAGAACACAAGTACTTCTCCCCACAACAATCTTGCTGACTTTATCAGAACAGGTTTTAAGCTCATACAACCCTGCCCATATCAATGAGATATCAAAGATCAATATGAGTCAAGGGCTGGCAGATCTGTGAAGCTTGTTTGATATTCACCAAGAAATACAGCGAATAGAATTGTAGGCAATCCCTAAAAAGCTTCCTTAGACTTTTAACGGAAAATACAGCTGAGCTACACTTTCTTTTGAAAGCTGCCTTAAATACGTTACCCAACATTTTACCACTTCTTTTTCTTGCCAGTCTCACCAAAGGAGATGAAATGGATCGTAGAGCTTGGAAGTTATGCTTCTGAACCTGATCCATGAGAGTCAGTGTGGGTTTTCCACAAGAGCAGATAAACATTAATAAAAAAAATATCCTAAGTTAACAAGATGGGACAAAGATAGCATTCCATTCAACCTCCTATGTGAAAACTGGTGCAGAGGAGAAATCTGTATGGATAATGGACAACATAAGGTATACCATGTACTAGCTCTGAGGTCTAATTCTATGAAGTCCAAAGAAAGGTTGGATTTTGGACCTGTCTCTTAAAGGATTTGAAAAGTAGAGTGCATAGTAGTAACTAGATTTAGGATTGAACAACCCCATTATCCATCTCAGGAGACAGCAGAGAGAAGCTGGTAGAAGGCTACTGAAATCCTAGTTCATCAATGCAAAAGGAAATCTTTCTTACATAAAATTTTGCAATAGTTTATAAGAGTAGTCAATATCAATAGTGTACAGCTGCCATAGACCCAAGGTTAGCCAGTGTTTAGAGCTAAAAGATAAAGTCAAGACTATGAGTTTTATCACAAAAAAAAAAACAAACCAAAAAACCCCTATGTTTTTCTCATGAAATGTAAAGGCATTATAATTCTCTGTTGTACATCCTTCTGTCACCAAAAACATTTGCTAAAGCACTCTAAATCTATTGTTTTCAAAGTGTACCTCCTCACCAAAAGAAATCAGGAAAAGGCACTATGAATATATTTTCTCCAGCATTAGAGTACAACTACTAAATATTCAATTGTATCTCTAAATAATTAGGTCAAGGCATATTCTTAAAGACTTCTATCTTTAGTCTCTATCTCTAGTCTGGACATGGCACTTGGTGCTATAGTCTAGTTGAGGTGTTAGGGCATAGGTTGGACTCGATGATCTTAGAGGTCTCTTCCAACCTCATTATTCTGTGATTATGTGATTCTGCGATTCTTTTCTGACCATCATCCCATGTAGTGAGTATGTGTAAAAAGTGGACATACACAAGATAAAAGCTTTCAAAATTAAACGATCCAGTGCAGTTGGATCATTGACTGGTCAGTTTTCTGTATATCTTTACAGCAATGGAAAAGTGCAAAATGTCTTAAAGGGCTAAATCATTCTTATAAATGCCCTCATACCTACTGTAATGCGGTATGCTCTCTTGGTTTTCACTACATATAACCATGTGAAGTTAGTGGCATGTGTGGTGACCTATCATCCATTGTCATTCCAAATATCCTACAACAGGTCTGATAAAGGGATTGATCTTTAATCGTAGTTCCGGAACAGCAGCAAGAACTAATCTACTCTTTCTGTAACTAGAAGCATGGTAAGAAATACGAGAGGGGTACTGTAGTCAGAACTTGGTTTCAATGTAAATGCCACTCCAAAACATCAGCAGAATTGAGGCAGCATAGCTTACCTTGCCTTCAACAGCTGCATCCCAGAGTCCTTGTAACATCTTGTCCAGTAACAGGAGTTACTAGACATGTTTCACTAGACATGAAAAGTTGTTTCCTTCTATTCACATATTGTCTCCTCAAATCCACCAAAATGTCTTTTGATTCAGAAAAACAAGCTAGACATTAAATTTTTCACTTGTCTCAAATTCTCAAAGTGCATGTTCAACTAGTCTTCATTAAAAATAAACAAGGACACATACACATAGAAACCCTCATTTAGCTAGAAATTACAATCATTAGAGCAAAACCACAACAGATCCAAAATGTATGCCATTCAGTTCCTCTGTATCATGAAAATTTTATTAGCAAAATCATTTGATCCTGTGTTCATAGCAGCTGCACTGTGGAATGACATATTTCTCTCTCTATTGTGAACTGAATATATATTTCTAAATTGGGTTCTCAGAGAGAAAGTCTTTGTGTCTTGACCAGGGAAAGCAGATTTGTTTTATTTATTTTAAATGGGAGGTGAAAACCTTACTGAGTTGTACTGATCAGAGGATCAAACCAAATAAGGGAGATCAAGCAAGTACTTGAATTCAGATTAATAGGTAAGGGTATTAAAGTTTCATCATTTTTCAAATGTATGAGCCCAATCCATAACAGAACATTCAAAACACTATCTGGAGTTGACCAGACCCAGAAACTAATGCAATTTCTGAGTGTAAACCTCAAAAGCAATGCTCTTTCTTGTCCAGGCTTGGTGTGGAACATTTAATTTGAAAATATTTTCCTTGAATTTGTTATGAGTGTGGTCTTCTTGCTATCATGCAAATGGAGTTTGTGTTCATAGCCAACAAAAAAAACCCTTATGCTAGGTTTTCTCTTCATTACTTTTCTTGCTGCTAGCTCTCTTTATTTTCTTTGAGCTGAGTTATGCTTCTCATCAGTCACTAGAAGCAGTACAAAATAATAAATTTTTAAAAAGAAATCAGGTAAAATAATAAAACATTCTCTATTAAAATAACCAACACCAGCAGGAGTGTTCATTAATTAGATGTAAATGTGCCTAGTAGTAAATCAAAGCAGAGAAAGACAGGGAGAGAAAAATTAAATAATCTCACCTACACTTTTTAATTTAATATTCTATTAAAACAGAAGGAGATGTTGCATAAGCAAGTTATACCTTATGATTTGTTTGATAGACTTTCTTGAATTATTACTGCACCATTATCTTTTTCTCTCATGTAAGTAACAACATAAGAGATGGAAAAAGAAAATATTGCTGAGACCTTACTGTTCCTTTAAAACAATTTACAAGTGAAATTTGAACATGTTTTCTTCCCAAAAGGTAGTAACTCAGAAGCCTAGCTGCGGTGTTGCATTTTAGTTAAATGTTATGCTCTGTCTCACCCCTCCAAAATGTACGGTTCATCCCANGCCTTCCACAATGCTTTACAACACCTAGCTTCATCATGTGCTCCTGAGAATTGTTCTTCTTCTAAACATTGTAGTAGAAGAGTAGTAACATTTCCCATGCTGGATAATTCACAGCCCATCCTTGCTTTTGAGAGTATGACAACTTTTGCAAGAAGGGTAAGCTTACTAAACTTAAACTTAGTATTTGTCAGGTTCTACAGGACTGCTGTTTGGCAAGCAGAGTATAGTAAAAAAAGTGGCATTATTTTTGATCATATTTAAAAACGTAATTCGCTGGAGACTAGAGGGTGCTGTGGAGAATGAGGCCCTGAATTAGTTTTTCCCTTTTTGCAGAAGACTCAGTTTCTAAGAAAAAGTTCTCTTTAATTAGTGTGGCAGTAGCCCCTGTTTTGATTCTGGTTTTTCAGCTGTGCTAGAATTGTGCCTGGCAAAAAAACCCCAAAAACCAAGACAAAAACAAACAACAAAAACCAAACACAAATAAAAACAAACAAAAAAACCCACAAAAAACCAACCAACCAAACAAACTAAAACCAAATCCAAATGGACTTAAAGAAAAGGAAATGGGATTTTTTTTTTCTTCTTATGCATCTTATGCACTTGCAGAGCATGGGAAATTAAAAAGTCCTTCATTTACAATAAGCTATACTTAGCAACAACTAAAAAATCAGTGTGTTATCAACACTGTTCCCATACTAAACCCAAAACATTGTACCAGCTACTAAGAACATTAACTTATCCCAGCTGAAAGTCATCTTTTTCAGACAGGCTCTTAAGGGTTATCCAAAGGGGAGTAATTTATTTAGCTATTATTATTTAAATAGCTTTCAGGTCCACTGATGTACCGAGGTTAACAGGACAGTTCAACTAAAAATAGCCTTAAATACAAAGAGTGGAGATGTGGAATCCTTTATTTTTTTAAAAAAAAGAGGAAGTGCCAAGAACTGCGTTGAACTGTGAAAGTTTAAGACATCAAAAGTTAAGGCTAGAGCTATGTCAATTCAAACTATTATGGAGGATAAATAAAAGCACAATGGGACAAAGTAACAACATTAGCTTTGATTTTCTGGCTTCAACGTAGGGCTCATAAGCAGAAGAACTACTAATGTTGTGGAACAGAAAAGAACGGATACATTTTAGTATTCACTTTATCGTTCATATTTACATAGTTCACACAGTAGCAAACAACTGAAAATCTGTGTAAGAAAAATAAAATGCTTTAGTGTCCCTTATTCTGTGAAGCCCAAATACAAAGACATAAACTGGACAGATGATCCTTTTGAACTGCTATCTAAGTCAGTGTTACATTGTGCTCCATTTGGAAGAGAGACTTGCATGTGCATCCACATATTTTCAGAGCAGGAGCTCTCTGTGGGTTCCAACTCTTCATTGCACACACAGCAAGCATAGCCTCAAGATAAATGCACACTTGATCAAAGTTCTCAGGAGTAGTTCAGACTCACTCACTTCTGCTAGAATACGGTCCTTAAAAGCTTACATCCTCACTCTCTATATATAGCATATGTATATATATAGTGTATTATTCTCATCTAGAAAACTGAAGACAACTTATCTTCACAGAAAGCTAAAAACAATTCTCTCCTACATTTTATTTGCTATGGTTTCTGTTATTATTTGTTAAATATGCTGTCATGAAGGTTTTGGAAAAATATCCCTGACACGACAAAGAAAATAAAAAAATGCAAGACGTAACTGTTTGCAAAGCATCTTAGCAGTAAAAACATGGTGACATTAGTTAAATATGTGTACTTGTTTCATAAAAGTACAAATCACTGACGATATAGCTCAGTCAAGGATGGATGGCAAGAGTGTGAACACAAATGCAACTCCTGAGGTAATGGTGAGAGTTCTCAGTGAGTGCTTCTTAGTGTATAGACACAAAATGACAAAATCTACTTCTATTTGGTGGTTTGCTTTACAGCACATGACAACAATATTTTTCATATATCTCTGTGAAAACAGTTAGGTATGTCCTTTCTCCAGAGTCTGCATTATAAACATTATACTGCCTGTTCACTGCAATGCTTCCATTTACTAAGCCTGTGGAAGATTTGAGAAGTACTGACTGTCCATGTTCAATAACAACAATTCTATCTTATTTCAAGTGCCCCAAATAATCGGCACTTCTAACAAAACCATGAATCCAGCAGCTTCCAGTTTTCTGAGTGTGCAGGGTGCATCACTCAAAATGATGGAACTTGGTTCCGTTTTATGTTAGATGCAAGCATTCCACATCACAGTTTCTTCTGTGGCAGTTACTTTCCACGTTAAAGATTGTTCTACCCGAATCTTTTTCTCTGCTTCATTTAACCGCATCACAAAGCTTCCTGTTCAAGGGCCATCCAATCTTGTGTTCTTTTGTTAGCCCCCACACACTGCTCCCCAACTTGGACCAAAATCTGTCTTTCAGCCACTCAGGTGCTGCTTTGCCCACTCCACACTCAGCTCCCAGCAGCCTCCCTCAGTCCCACTCCTGGGATATCTAGAGAGGGCTTCCTTCCAGAGTACATGACTCCTGCTTTTCTCCACCAGTTACCTCTCCTTTTACTATCCTTCAGGGATTTCAGATCCCTCTACTACTAATACTTGCACAAGGAGTTATCATAGAATCCAGGATGGAGCCCAGAAGTTTCCTGTGTGTTTACAGATAGGAAGAAACAAGAGCAAGAAAGGTGATAAGCCATAGGACTGGCTCTTACTCCATTTTATTCAACTATGGATCAAGAATATTTCCACTAAAATCACTCAAATTAAGTAAATCATACTTAACTCATACCATACTGAGTTTTCAGAGAGGTCATTCTCTTGCTTCCTCACTCCTGTATAGTGTGTATAACTGAATGTTCTTGCAGGCTGCATCAGACATTGTTCAGTAAGTAGTTTTCTCTCCCTGAAAGCTTTCTGTTGTTACTATTATCAACACTCTTCTTGCTCATATTACAAAAATGGCTTTCTCCTGGATGAAATGTATATTAATTTCCCTATGGAAGATAAGAAAAAGGCAGCTAAGGGAAAATTTATCACAGTAGACCAAGGCATAAGTATCGACTGACTAGTCTTTTAGACAGCTCTTATTCTTTTTATTCTTTCCTTTTCTAAGTTTTTTGATCATACAAGTTCTCAGCTAAAATTCCTTCTAAAGTTTTTTAAAGGATCGAAGCACATACAGTGAACATTTACAACATGAAAAACAGTGTAAAACAACAAAAAACATTATTTCATTTCTTCCAACAGTTGTTTCATCATCTACAATCTGATTGATAAAATCTGTTTTTTCTACCTTATGAATCCACTCATCCTCACAATTTGTAATCCCTCTGATTCCAACAACATTTCTCCTTTAAATTCCTAACTACAGTCAAAATGCAAAGCTTAACACCCCAGCTGTTTGAGAAACTTTATAGGATTTCTTCAAATAGATGCATGCTATAAGAACATTAATGTTTCAAGAATGAACATGATGATATAATAAACCTTATTTCTAGAATAAACACTACATCGATTGTAGAGCATTAAAAAAAATGCATGATTTGGAGATGTTTTGCTAGAATGTGACACTAAATTGGCTATATGCACTGAATGGCCTTTATTATCAAGTGTGTAGTGGCTTTGTTATGAATTCATTGCACATGCAAAAAGCATATTTTTTTCCTGGAACAGAATTCATCCAAATAAAACATTTTTTTCAGCAGAACTCAGAAGACATTAATCTATTAGAGCAATTCCCCTTATGAATTTTCTTTTTTTTTCTTCTCTTTTTTTTATTTTTTATTTTTTAATTACATACTAGAACATCAGAGCTGTTGAAAGAGAGCACTGAAAATCTCGGTGTATAAACAAACTAAATGGACACTGTATTTGTCTACACTGTTGTGCTTGGGTAAAACTGATTTCGTTGAACTCAAGCATTCATTAACAAACTCTTTCAAACAGAGAAAAGGTAATGCAAACTTAGCCTCTGCCTCTATGTACATTCAAGAATACATTAAGGTCAATTTTTCTGTAATACTTTCATACACAGTTTTCTTACCATCATCCAGATAATTCATTTTCCACAAGATGGTCACAGCTACCACCCATAGCTATAGTACCCATTCATAAGCTTTTTTTACACTCCCAAATCCCAAAATTGTCCATTACATAAAGGCAAAAAAAAAAAAAAAGAGCTATCTAAGCCACCTGAGTGGATTCTAAATAGATTAGAAATCAATATGGTGCCCAGTACCACAGATCTGAAGTTTTCTGTCTCAGATTCCTCATGATCTAGTACAGGTTAAGGACTTGCCTAAGTGTGCTCTTGCTAATTTAAAAATGGGGACATCAGACCAGTACAGTCTAAGCTACCTGTCCCAGCTCAAAAAGGATGCTTGCATTAGGAATGGAACCCAGCTCCTACAAACTGCAGAAAAATATCTTATCTGACAGGATCATCCTAATCTATGGTCTGATTAAAGGAGAAGTATCTACATACAAACAAGTTTGTTTCACTCTTAGACATAAAATGTCTTCAGTAGCCTTTCCTTCACATAAAAATACCTATACATCTTTTAAATTTTGATTAACCCTCAAGGCATTATAAGGATACAAGACCAGAGCAAGAGCACCTTTCAGTACTGCTTTGTCCGTTTGGATGTCAGTCAAGTAGCCAACTGATACAAGAAGAAAATTCAAGTCTATGCATATGGGATTCCTTGCTGTGCCTCCTGCCCCAGCACCAGTGTAAGCAGCAGATTTCAACAAGCTTCTAAACTAGACATATAAAATTAATTCATGGTTCTTTTTAAGGGGCTGAAGTCCCAGGTCTTCATTCTCAAGTTCGAATACAAAATTCAAGCCTGCCACATACATTTCAGTATCTAAACCACGTCTTTTAGAAGCAGAATTACTTACACATGCAAGTTTTTCATAGTACAAGTGAAGGACAATGTAGGAACTATAGAACAGTTCACTTCCCATGACCAAACCACAAGAACAAATTTACGGGAGACGCAGTACGACATACTGTCTCTCAGAACACATACACCATCTGTGTTCCTCAGAAGGAAAAAGTTTATTTTCCAGCATGCCAATGAACAGATTTCTTCTGTTTTGGATAACCGTCTCAGACACTGATATACATTTCCAAGGCTGCATCCATTTTTTTAAACATCTCACTTCTGAAATATTTTGTGTAATTATATATAGAAAAAGAATTAGCATTTCTAAATACAGTGCTTCTGAAAACTATCTTACTGAAAACTGACCTAGGTATCATTCATTGTGGATAGTTGAATTTTTTCTGCTGCATAGATTTTTATGAGGTTTGCTGTGGAAAAATAAATGCACAGAGGAATTTTCAGTCAAAAACCCGGGTTCTGCTTCTGTTTGACTTGAGGGATGATGCTTTTCTTCACAAGGACCTCCCCTAATATTAAAATCTGCACAGAACTAATACAGTGAAGACAAAGTCGGAACCCAACATAATAGAAAGACGAACGGCAAGCATATGGGACAGGTGAAAGACAGAATCTAGACTGCAGCAATAAAATTGGCATCTTCCTTGAATTACAAGCAGTATTCCCTTAAGCTGTCATTTAGTTAAAGCTTACTGACTGGTAGAATAAGCATCAGTACTACACTGGTGTTCAGGAGAGGGCATTAGCTTAACATGGCAAGCAGAGAGTTTTGAGAATAGTTTTAACACTCAGTGATATGCAAGAACCAATAGACAAATAGGTATTTTTATCTCCAAATTTGTACATCTCTTTTAGTGAGCACTAAATCTGGACTCTGTCCTGAAGAGAGCCAATCCTGAAATCAAAAACCCAGAGTTCATCCTGGGCGTACAAGTATATAAGCACAAGGCAGTAGTGATGGTAATTTCCTAGTGGATTTGCACGTCTCCTTCAAGGGTTTCAAGTAATTATCCACTCAGATTGGTAAAGTGTATTGATGGAGCATCACTTACATTGACACAATTTGTAACTGGCATCCTTTTTTAAATGTAATGATGGCAAAAACCATTCAAAGACTTCATTTACTTGTTTACATCCACAGTCATTGCAGGAAAGCACCAGCTAAAGGGCAAGTACAATTGTTCCTGAATGCACAGAAGTATTATTGAAATCAACAAAGAAATGGGAATTCACATTCTCCCTGGAAAACAAAGTCACACAGGGTTTCTCTGGCCTCAATGTCATCTACTTGGAGTATTGTAAATACGCTGTTTCCTTGATTACAGACCTTGTATGTCATGCAGTCAGGTAAACATGGTGTCTGTGGTTAACCTTAAGGAATGTATAATCAAATCTGTCCAGTAGCATATTCCCTTGCTGGTTGCTGAAAGAGCAATTAGAAGTAGAAAGAAGGTGCTCTGTTGCTGCAGGTCTTCCTCATCTGACCAAAAATGTAACACTGGTATGAGCATGTACATTTTAGTTAATTCCAAAAAACCTTTGGCTTTACGTGAAGTTTTTCTGTTTTAGAGTTAAATCAAGATACTATTAGAAAACTGTTCATTAGAAAGTCAGATAGTTCCATAGCATATAACAACCTCACCTATGACAAAAAATCTTAAATAAGATCACAGGCATGAGTTTCATTGTCAAGCACAAGATGTGCATAAATACACGCATCTTATTCAGAGTGCAGTCTGGATGGGATCATACCTAGGTGTTGATGCAAACAGGATTGAGCACAAGATGATGTAAATCTGCAGAACAGCAGCAGCACCCTAGCTACTCATCATTTTCTTGGTTTTCATTGTCATGCTTTGTTCTGTGGTCTTTGCAAATATTCAGTTGTAAGATTTCTCAAAAATAAAAAAAAAACAACACCAAAAACAGATTGAACGTTATACAGGGTAGGAGATTTACTTACATTTTTTAAATTTCAATTTCAAACTTTTTGTAGTGACTCTGAGAACAAAGTAGTCTCCTAACACACAAAACTGAATACTAAGACTTTTATGTCAGTATAGGTAAAGGTTGAAGAAAGCAGCAAGTACCACAATTCTTATTCTAAAGATCAGATATTATGGATTCAGAGGTCTATAAAAAATTACAATCAGGTTTCATGTATATTTTATATATTTAATATAGAGCAAAGATGTGGCTTCTACTCTGCTCTCATGAAAATTCGGTTTTCAGAGGTGAATTTTTGCAAATGTTTTTTCCTTCCACTTCCTCATTTCTGTGGCTATATAAGTGCTTCCACCTCTCTATCACTCCTACTTCTGTGTTATGTACAAGAAACTTGTATAGTTAATTAATAAAGAAATCATCTTCTGATTATAGTTCTGGAATGGTACTGAACTGTATTTTTGTCATGGTTTTGTAATGGTATTCCCAATTTAAGTGCTCCCACTGAAAAGAAAGCCACAAACTGCTCCCTGCTCCCCTACCTCCCAACCTTCCCTCCTGTGAAAGGGACAAAAGGAAAAGATCAAGAGTTGGGACAAGGAACAATTTACTGGAAACAGCAATGATATAAGAAAACAAACAGTAGCGACAACAATATTAGCAGGAGATGGTGATTCACTTGCAAAAACACCCAATACACGCCTGACCTGACAGCTGCTCAGCAATGAACAGTGGTGGATGGGCTCACCAGGGCCCTGACCCAGCAGCAAGTCACGCTCTCCTGCCCTGGGACTAAGCTGGGTGGCATGGAATAACAACCCAAACATGACTACATGGCTCAAGGCTCCACCCCTCATGGCTTCTGCTGAAAATTGACTCTGTTCTGGCTGAAACCAGGATAATTTCTCATCAAAGTCATATTTAGGATCTTCAACTATTACCAAAATGAGCTGAATCACAACTTTGTCCAAGTTCTAAACTAACAATGTTCAGGATGTCCTTCCTCTAGCACATTAGCGCTGTCATACCTGTGGAGAATCACTGGTCCATCTATGCAACACTCACAAAAAAAAAAATAGTTTCAAAACAAGCAAGTCCCAGCCAAAATGACATCAGCTGAAGTTTTGCAAAATCTTTACAGTTCCCTTTTTCCCATCCATTCATAGTCAATGTAGATTGACTCCAACAGACTTATTGCCTCACATTTTGTAAACAAAAAAGCAAAGGATGGTAGGAGGAAGAGAAGGGTTCAAAAAGAGGGTACTTGAATTTTGTTGTTGTTGTTGTTCTATAGAAAAAGCTTTTGCACCTGAGAAGTGACTTCTAGTATAAAGAAAAATGTGTCATCTCCATCTGAGACCAGATACAACCTGCACATTTGAGTCTCTTCCATTGCATCCTGCTGACAAAGGATTTGATAGATGCTGGTATGAGTGTAACATCTATTTTTCTACAATAGAGTAGAAACCAGGACAAGAAGATATATAAAAAAAGTTGTTGTCCATCATTTTGCTATCTTATTCCAATTACTTATTATATAAATTTTATTAATAAAGGTATGAGGCACAATTCAATATACAGAAAATATTTGTCATGAGTATGTGGGACCAGCAACCTGGGTTTCTGACATCTCATCCTGCTTAATAATACCTCAGAGCAGTGCTTTCCTTAGAGAAATATGGTATACAAGAGAAGAAACAAGGCAAGAACTCCCACAATTACCAAAGTGGCTCAAATAAGGTAGTTTTTTACCCTTCTGCGCTGTAGTACCTTTAGCTGCAAAACACAAGAGCATAAAGGCATAGACAGAATATTATGGAGGAAAGGGAGAAGGGTTTAGAAAAAATATTTCGGCAGAACTATTGAGAACAAAACATCTTACAATTCTGGCAAGCTTCCACAGCTTACTTTTTTTTCTACTCTAGAATCTTGAGCAGATGTGAGCAAATGCTGTGTAAAAGATTAAACTGCCACCTTAAATGGAAGAAAAAATGCAAAAACAACCTAGCAAGCAGTGGCAGCAATACCAATACTGTGAGAACAGTTTTGAGGAATTGAAAGGTTTGGATAAATTTCAGGACAACTTCTTAAATTGCAAGTGCTTCTTTGAACAAAATGTGGTCTATATAACTTAAGGTACCCACCTCAAAATGTCTTTTTCTGTGCTGAAAAGCATTTAATAACAATACAATTAATAAGACAGGAAAACTTGCAAAGTTAGCACTCTGCAGTTTTTCTTAAAATAACTGACTCCCATTTGTTTTCCATACTCTATCCAAAGAAACTTCATAGATTAATCCAGAAAAAAATTTGTACCATTGTTCATCTTGTAGGATAAGTAAATCTGCACAAGGAAAAGGGTCCATAATAGGGGGATTTTTTCAAGAAAAGCACATTTAAGCTGTATCAAATGTTAAGAGAGTGGTGAAAGGAGAGAAAAACAGACATATTCGCAACAATTCAAACAGGAAGACCCAATTCTTGGTCCCCTATAAAAAGGCCAATAGTTTAAAATAAGACCAAAAGGACTTAATTTAACTGCTATGATTAATGGTAAGCACTGAGTTTCAAAATGCACTTCTGCTGACACACTGAATTAGTTTTCCTGCCCAGTACTGGATTTTCTCAATCTGGCAATTTTTTTATGGCGTTCTTTTAATTTCTCCAGAGCCAGTTAAACCTAACATAACTTGAAGTTTTCAGGACAGAATAGAGTATAAACATGGTTGCCTGTCTAAATGGAGCCTAAAGAATCAGGATATCTGGGGAAAGTGTGATATGTGTATATACAGAAGTGTTGTAAAATTTCTTCATTATACACTGACTGCTAGTTTATTTTTGATTCTCAGCTGCTCAAGAAATTTTGTTTGCTACTTTTCATATCCCAGTCATGCAGCAGTGATGTTTCATGAAAAAATACTGAACTGAGAATAAACCTAAGTGCAGATCACTAACTCCTATAATTTGTAACAGCAAACCTTTCATTTTTTTCAAAGTCTGCAGTTACCAGGATCAAGCATATATAAAAGGAAGTCTCTAACATTTATAATTGAAGAAAAGCTCAAAATATATGAAAAGTATACTTCAACTCCTCAAAGACACCAAAACAAATTTTAAAGCCTCAAGATACACTTATCATATGTTTTTTGGTGAAGTCACGTGGGTCTGCCATCTGGGTTTTCTTAATTTTATGTTGGCAGTGCTACAAATTTCTCATCATCTCCTCCAACTGCAGTAAGGAAAAAGCTCAATAAAAGAAGCAACAACTTTTAAGCTGCTAAGCCCATATCAAGTCAAACACACCTGCACATACTTTCTCAATCAGTTTTGTCTCACGGCTAAGGGGAAGGGTTAGAAATACTTCTTTATAACACAATTTGGCAACATGTCAGAGATGTCAAGTCAGCTCTGAACATGCTCTCACAATTGTCAGGGATGCTAGTTACCTGCAGCATGGTGCAGGCTGCCCAACGAGCAGGACTTTGTCTGGAGTCAGGCAGCACTGGCACCAGTGGCTCTTGAGCCCTGCTCTCTTTGCCAGGACACGGGCAGTCACAGCAGCCGCCCTGAGAGTGAGGCTGGTCTGGCTGTGGTGGTCCAACAGCCACGTCCACAAATGCCATGATAAAATTCCCAGGGATGGGCCTAACAATGCAATGAAGAACTTACTGACAGAATGCAGTTAAAATAACCTCTGAAGGGCAGTTCCAAAAGCTGCACCACCAGAACATTTTCCAAATCTAAACACTGCTGTAAATCTCATTTTCTGATAAAAAGTCTGAAGAAGAAGGAAGATTTTCAGGAGGAACTACAAGAATAATCAGAAAAATATTTTTTTCCTTCACACTTATTAAGTGCTTTTGGTTCTTCTGAATGAAACATTTCTCATTAAAAGCAAGGGTTCACAAACCCTGAGTTTAATATATTTTGGTATTTATATTCTAGTCCCAGTCCAAAGTCATTTACTGACCTTCAACAAGGTGTATTTTTACCAAAGAATTTAATCAGTAAAATAGAAATCACTTGCATAAAAGTTAGGAGTATTTTTGCTAGTGTTAATAAAAAAAATTGAGAATATAGAATAAACCAGATGCTATAAAAAGTGTTGTTCTATAATATGCCCTGACCTTTCTGTTAGATGATACCAGGAGAGTGAGAAAAAAAACTTCTAGAGGTCTTCCTTCCAGAGAAGAAAATTACAAATAATTCAGCAAGGTTCCTGAGATAGCTCATAATCACTAGGAATAAAAAAATCAACCCAAAATTTATAAAGTAGAGTGAAAATCAGCATTTGTTTTGGAAATTCCCTTGGTTATTCCTTCAAGTTCTTCTCAATTTGTAAAATCTAGAGTCTGGGAGTACTTTCTATCTTAGTTTGGTGTCCATGAAAACAACATCTTAAACAACTTAAATGCCTCCATGCCATTGTACCTATTTTGCTATTAAATAAAAAAGCATGTCTCTTTTACACTTACAGAATTAATGAGACAGAAAAGCACAAGCACAGAGACAAGAGAGAAATATACAAACAAATCTACATAAATTTCTTGGTTTCCTTTGTTAGATATTGTCACGCAAGGGTTATTTTTTATGGTTCTCAGCTATACTTCCAGTATCCCAAATAGCCAGATGTAGAGCAATTCACTCATTTTTTGCAGCCTTAGAGAAAGAAATCTGGACTCTTTTTTCCTCAAGAAGGTTAAAGAGAAATTTGTAGTCTAGAAGATCCTTTACCTGCTCAGAAAAGCAGAGCTCGAGAAAACATAAGAATAAAAAGAATATTAAGGTACAGCAGGATCTGACTTTCGAAAAAGAGTCAGTGCAGAAGAAAAGCTATTGTACACAGACCAGGGTCTGCACTCTCTGAATAGCTTCCAACATAATTTATGCTGCCATGTGGTCTGACCTTATAATCAACAGTGAAGAAATGGGAGTAGGGAAAAAATGAAAGGTTTTTAATATGGTGGGGGTATTTAACAGAAAAAAATAATCAAGCAGCCTACTGAAAATTGTAGCTTGTAAGGAGAGAACATTGTTTTCCAAACAAGAAAAAAATTCTGGAAAAAAAATGTGCATAGAGATATTTTTTCCATAAACTCTCAGTTCATTATCCTCACAAAACCACTAAAAATTGTAGAATTATCTTCAGCCATTCTAAGTCTGTTTATTTCCAGCTGCAAACTGTATAGAAATGCACAGTGTTGAAAATTTGGAATTTATTAAAAAGTGGTTAACAGCAATGTGAATTTCATCCAACTGAAAAGAAAAAGGGAGACTGTTAAACTAGAAAATATTGTTATTCCAACCTCTCTCAGCACCATAATTTCAATCTATTTACAGAAAGGAGATATGAACTAAAAAGAATTCAGCTGTGGTTGTCCTGTCAGCTATGTTAATCTGGAGAACAGAATTTTGTTGGTGAATAGACATCTCTTATGATTTTCAAAAGGGGCTGAACACTTGCCACCTTCCTAAACTATATTTTTTTTGAGTGGGTGGTAGAGGGGAAGAAGAGGGAGGAGGGAGAAAAGAGGAAGCGGGGAGGGAGGAGAAGTTTAGAGATTAAAATCACTTACCCTTTTGTTTAAATATACGGGGTGTGTGTGTTTACATATACAGCATGAGTATATACAGGGACTCAGTTTATTAGAGCACAGGAATTATAAATCAGTTTTACAGCGCCAAAACTGGTATGATATAAATGCCCAGTTTGTCAGTCTCTTCTTGGAACAGGCTTTCCATCAGAAATATGTCAGTAAAGCTAAAACATTATGAAGATCTTGTTGTCTAAAATGTTCATTATGTTTATTATTGTACCTGTTTCTTCAAAGTAATAGGAACCTTCCTTCCCACATAAATCCTCTTTTTTTCTACCTCCTGTTTTCTGAGGTTGTACTCAAAAGCACTATGGTTTCTTAAACTTCTCCTAGTCCCATTCCATATTCTATTGCTTAGAATACTGTTTTTTCATTTCGGAGATAAGCCAATGCTGTTACTGATTACATGCTATACACAACAACTGTCTTAGATCTGTCTTCAAAAGCCAGGTGGAGTTTAAAACTACGATCTAAGACCCCCTAAACTGCACCTCTTCCCCAAAGACATTCACATGCATGCATACTTTTTTACTTAGTATGGTTAATATGCTGTGAACTCTAGACTCTGTCATAAATAAAAGTGAGAAAATATAATTAATGTTAGTCTGGGAACCATAACTTCAGCATTTTTTGACCATGTGACTCAACTCATTAGCTGAGGTTATGGAAGTTTTTGTAACCTATGTACATTCTTGTACATATCAGGAGGTATGCTTCCATTGTAATGTTTTCAATCAATTTTTACAGAAGAAACCACAAAATATTTCCAGCTGAAATTTCTCTGTTACATTTGTTCTTTCTTTTCTCTTGCCATGTGATACCTTTACTTTCTGAGGTTTTGTACTTCTTGTCTCAAAACTGCTCTATTTTATCTTTTTCTTTTTATCTGGCATGTTTTTGCTCTCAGCTTAACCTGTCTGTAAATTTCTCTCCACCCCCAAATCTAATATCCTTTCTATCCTAACCCTTACTTTCTACTTAGAACTAGTGAGGGTGTACTTAAAGTGCTCTTTTCAGCAAAAGGCTTCCCAGTACAAGAGGCATGAACACTATGGAGAAAGTCTAGCACAGGGCCAGAAAGATGATCGATGAAGTGGAGCATCTGTCATATGAGGAGAGCCTTAACAATTTACTGCATTGCCCCTGGTTTCCTGTAGGTTCCTGTGGCCTTTTTGCACAAGCTTTGTGTGTGATTTTATTTAAACTCTGTCCCTCCTGAGAGACCTGCGTATAGCCCACTGCTAAAAACAGAGGGGTAAATCCAGATTTCTGACTCATTTGAATTCAGGAGTGTGAGCTCTAAGATTGAGATTATGAAACTGGCTAAATACAAAATAAAATTGAAACCATCCCAAGCATACATATCTCTCAAATGAGGGTTCAAGAGTTCAGTCAGGGTTTAGAAAAAAAGACTGGAAATCTAATCTGAAAGCATTTTAGGACTTGCATTTTGTAGAAACATAACCAGAAATTTCTGCCTTAGAGCCAAGGGTACAATCAGTATGCCTGATATTGTATACAGTCGATGGGGTAGGAAGCACTCAGCTCAAAGAGCAGGCTGTGATAGTGTTTTTCCCCTTTTAATCCCTTTACCCATGCACAGAATCATATACACTGGCTGTCTCTTCCAGACCGTCCAGAGATTTTCATGTGCTTCAAGAGTTTAGGTGTCCCCGCTCTTCTGAGCTGGGGGAACAACTCTGCAAGAACGTTCATTCTTCAGTGACTTGATCAGACAGGTAAATTCTGGAACACTCACAGGAGAACCCAAACCCTCTTTTACACTTTCTTTCTAGGCTAGATAAAACCAGATAGGTTCAATTAACCTATCCTCAAAAATGAGCTTCTGTGCTCTATTTCACATGGCTTTACTATGTCAGCAGCTTTCTGCAAGAAATGGAGGACAAGATACTGAAAATGGAAATAATGTCATAGAGCATGATTTATAAATTAAAAATATCTAAAAATTTTCAGAGCTGTAATCCAAGTAGGATAATATTTCACTTCACATACGTGCAACTTTTGAAACGTAAGTGCTTAGCTTCATGTAAAATATAGTGAAAATAAGTATTTTTTGCTTTCTACTGCAGAAGTATTATGAAACTAAGTTTTAATTTAATTTTAGATAGGACATGCACAGCATGTGTATGCATTTATATTTGAACAATTTTTTGCATTTCTTCTCAATTTTCAACACAAAATACACAGGAAAAATTGCTTGGGTGTGGGTTTCCAAGTACGTAAAAAAATTTTTTGCAGCATCAGAAAATTGCATCTCCTCCATTGTGTCCACAGCTTCAGGTATGGTGCTAACAGCCAAAATGCACTATTTGTCACTCGACCTTATCAGTGACTCTGAGCTGACAGTAGATCATTGCCACACGGCCACACTGCTCTCCAGGGGACTAGGAGACACTAATTGAGTCAGCATTGTTATGGGATATTAGGGCAGTTTGATAAAGCAAGTGTCAATCCACTAAGAAATGGAGTAGAAACAGAAAGTATCTACCAAGAAACTTTGAAAAAGACTAGTTCCTGGGCAGACTCCCCTTGTCTAAGGGATGATGGAAGAGGCTACCATACAATGATTGTGACTCACTCTACATAGTTGCAGGCATGGTGGTTTTACAATATATAATGTTATTAGGGCTGGACTCTGATATGGTAAATTATGGGGAAAATCGTGGATTAGTCACAGTAAAAATGTCAAAAGCAATAGGAATCATAGTTTAAAAACCCAGATAAAATTCTATATATGAAACATGTTTGAGGTCAAATTACCATTTTAGACCACCTGTGGTTGCAATTCTTATTTATTTATGCAACATAATTTATGGGACTGTATAGATAAATAGAAGACAATACCCTATGCTGAAAGTTTAAAATGTCAAAAGCCAATCTTGTCACAGCACTTTGCTCAGCTGTAAGAGGTCTTAGAGACAAGAACATTTTTGCTGGATCCCTCCAACAAACACACATTCCAAACCCTTGCAGTTGAGTCCTTGATATTGTTCTAGGGGTGCAGGGAGGACAGGAATGTAGCACAATTGCAACACAGGCAGGAATCAGTCTGGCTTTTCTAATCCCATAACAAAAGCAGAAGGAGGAGTAGCCAGGCAGTGACCACCCGTATCCTGGCTAGCCCTAAGGCTCACGTGGGTTGCACGTTAGACACAATACAGTATCCAGAATGAAACTGGTGCGAATCACTTATACTACCATCTGCAGGGACGCAGACAGCACTGAAACCAGAGCTAGAGATGCGCAGCTACTTTTTGAAAGATGAGCTACTAGTTGAGGGAGCCCATCAGTCATGCATGTCAACTCCAACAGTATTTTTCCAGGGGCATTAACGGATAAACTGACAGTCATAGCTGCAAGGAATCTATCTTCCACACGTTTTATAAGTCCTGCTGTAGGCTATCATTTAGCAAATAAAAAACATCTCTAATACAGCTTTTGGAGGAGGAAGCAGGAAGAACAGTTGAATAGGTGAATCTTGTGTAAGATCTAGAATTCCCAACCCTTTCTACATTTGTCTTACAGTGATCCCTGTGAAATCTGTGTCATTGGGATAGTATGTGCTAAAAGAAGCAAATACTTTGTGAAATATCCATGTCATTGATAACTTGAGAACTACAATTTGAGTGACACCATATGGGGATGTCAATGTTATGACAAGACATTGTTGGGGTGGGAATACGAATGATAAAACTTTTTGCTGAATCAGTAGCACTAGTAGCAGTGATAGTACCAGAATCAGTTTAAAGTGTTTTTATTGCTTGAGTCAATTGAAAATGGACAAAAAGGGAACCTGGATACAATTAAATAGTTTTATTAAATGTTAAATGTTTTATTAATTTTTATTTATTGAAAATTCTTTTATTCATCCTCACAAGAAAAATATCTGAAGGGCTAGGAGTTATCATGATATTGGAAAAATAGCTTTGGAAAGGAAAGTTAGTAAAAGACACTTTGAAATTACAGGATGTTCTTTAGACAGTAATGCCTCTCTTGCCCATTAAAACACCTAAATGTTGGGCTATTAGTAAAAATAAAAATAAATTACTAATGCCTGAAACATATTAATACCTGAATTACTTATAAAACAGTACCATTGCTCTAAAATATTCATAAATAGATGGTGGACAGAGTGCCTGAATGTCTGTGAAAATAACTTCTTGCATTGTTGCCACAATAATAAAAGGAACTTTTCTTAACACTTTGTAGGGCTGATACTTCCAAACTTTTAAAATTTATAGACCTATTGCAGAGAAGCCATGAAAATTTTAGGGACAATAATTTTAGAGTTGTATCTCTTTCCTGGATTTTGAACTTATATTACTCATGATAGTGCCATTTGAATTTTTTTATTACAAGTGCTAGTGATTGATTCTCTCATGAAATTTGGATTGGCATACCACTCAAAAATATATGACAATAGACAAAAAACCCATGCTAAAGTTACTGCAAATTACTGCAAGTGACACATTAAAAAAAACCAAAAACTACAGGGGGAGCAACTGAAAAGAAGAAGGAATAAAGCAAATATCCATGTTATTTCTGGGAACAAAGTAAACCCTCTATATCTTACCATAGTATAGCCTGTAAGGCACATGACATTATATGCTCCAAATGAGCAGTGCCCTCTTTTCTTCCCAAATTACCCTCAAAAAGGTGTTGCTTTTCTTTTACAACTGTTAACTACAGAAGGTCATTGCTCCAGCAGAGGCAAAAGACTAAAATAGAAATAAACAATTAAATACTACTGTTACTACCATTAGCAATTTAAAATTTCCTCTCCACAAGAGCTAAAGTAACATTACTCAGCCAAATGGACCTCAAGAAGCCTCTGAAGCTCAGAGGAATGCCAGTTTCCACATCTCAGGCTCTTCGATGTGTTCTCTCTGGAAAGGTCCACTAAATAACATTGAAAGGCAAAAGGGAACTGAAAATGCATGCACGGACTATGGTTGGGAGAGCTTTAATTGTAAGAGGGTTAGAAATAACACAACTGAGTGTATTACTCTTTTCTTCTGCTAGACACTGGGAGCCATGCAGGCCACAGAAAGTCTTTACATAAATTAAACTAAGAGAACCTCTGTTTTTCATATACATACTCATAGAATTCTGGTTTCTGTTAAAGTACTCAATAGGAGACAGCATGTTGGAAAATTGAAGTGCTTCTTATTGAAATGCTAGCTATAGTGTGCATTTTGATTTGGATTTGAAAGGTTTGAGAAAATTACCTACAAGTATATTCTGATTTAGTTTGCTTGTTTTGCTAGCCTTCAAGGAGTAAGGCCTCGAGTCATGTCCTTCAAGGAGTGATACAATAAAGTGTCAGAAATGTGTAGTATATATATATGTATGTATGTATATATATGGTACAATATGTTTTACTCAAAACACCTCCACATTTTTCTTTTGACATATCATGTCCTCTACATTAACCCATTGTCCTGCTTTCAGCTAGGACAGAGTTAATCTCTTCTCAGTTACTGTTACTGCACTGTATTTTGGATCTGTAATGAGAATGGATAACATATTGATGTTTGGGGTTTTTTGCTAAGTCATGTTTATCTTAAGTCAAGGACTTTTCCTTGTCTCATGCTCTGCCAGTGAGGAGGTAAACAAGAGAAACTGTGAAGGAACACAGCTGGAACAGGTCACGCTAACTGTCCAAAAGAATATTTCACATCATGAAACATCATGATCAGTTTCTAAATTGGGGTAAGTTACCCAGAAGGGGCAGATCTGGGTTCAGGAAGGCAAGTCTGACATCAGTCAGTAGGTGGTGAGCAACTGGATTGTGCATCACTTATTTTTTTCCCTTTTTTATTATCATTATTAATATCTTTTACCATTATTATTATTAATATATTTTACTTTATTTTCAATTATTAAACTGTTCTTATCCCAACCTACAAGTTTTACTTTGATTATTCTTCCCATTCCACCAGGTTGGAGTATGGGAAGAGAGGTGAAGTTGGGCAAGAGGCTGCATAGGATTTTGTCTCTAGCTGGGCTTAAAATGACAACACCGTGTGCTCCTTTGGAAGTAAATTCTACCAAATAAAGTCAGGATGAAACTGGGATACAGAATTCGTCATTTTCTAGATTTTAAGGTCATATAAGGACAACTGGAGTCAAAGAATAAAATTAAATAGATGGAGGGAAAAATGCCAGGAGAGAAAATAGCAATCAATGCAGATGTCAGTATAGCTTCATTTGGTCAGGCTGCAGAATTCACACAAATAAGAACTGAGAATCGTTCTCCATGTCACCACTCAGACACAAAATTTTATTCCAAAACAAACTGCTGTTTTAAATGAAAAACATATTTTCTCATCAAGATTAATGTATTACTATCAAGTTGTTTATCATGTTCTAATAAAGACATTTTGGAAACTTGCTGTGGTCCCTAGAGTTGCTTGAAGCATTGTATTCCAGGATGCTTCAGGAGTGCTGATCAGCTGCAAAACTGTGATGAGAGAGGAAACTTCTGACATATCTGTATGCACCACAAGACTTTCTCCCTAAAGAAGCTGTTCAAGAATGTGGTGTACTATAAAAAGAATGCCACAAGTACTGTGAAATCTAAATTTTCATTGAGAGCTTTCAGTGGCAGTTTTAGTTGAAAGTCACTATGCAAGATTTCTAGATTGAAAACAATTGTGTCTGTTGGTTTTGATACAAAAATGTGGAGTTATATTTAACAAGCATTCTTGCTGGCAGTCATAATGCTATTTGGTAATTTAAGGGAGTGTATCTGAAACTATGAGACATCACGTCAAAGTCCAAGGTACTGGAAAACAGTGAATAAGAAACATGGCTACATTTTTTCTTTATTAAATGGTAGTTGGGAGCACTGTGATTTCATTTTTCTACATCTAAATATAGCATCAAAGTAATCTCTTTTAAAGACAAATTATATAGTTTTGATGTTTATCTCAATGCATCTGTACAAGTTAGGCTTCTAGGTCAGAAAAAAAATGAGCTGAAAAGTTTGAAAGCAGAAAGTTTGAGATTTTTGCTACTTTCTACATCTGAACAGTCTCACAATATTAAGAGAACCAAGCTTTCCTCCCAGTATTTTGGCCTTTTTAGTTCATAATCAATGCAAATGACAGAATAAAAAGCACAGAATATTAAAGATAATTCTGTCTAATGCTTCATGGCTTTGGTCTCTGTTTAAGTAAACATTGCACTTTTCCAGCTCTGTAAAGTATATGTAAGTGGTACACAACAGCTTTCTATGAAACTTTCTCTTTAACATAAGACAGATTTTTGCCTCTTGCTCTTTATCTTATAGAACCTTCTGCTTTATCATAAAATCATGATACAACTTTCGCTTCAGTAGTAATAATATTATCCCTTGTACCTGGAAGGAATTGGTAAGGTAATTTTCTTGTTACTACCTCAAGACAAGGAAAATTGAGCTGACTACAGCCAGAAAAATATTATTCCATTTTCAAGTTACCCCAAAATTCTAATTCAAACCCAAGGATCTTTCAACCTGGCAAATATCTTTATTGATGATCTAGGTAAGGAGATTGAATCTGTCATTAGAAAATTTGTAGAAAACACCAAACTGGGGGGAAAGCGTCAGTCTGCTGGAGGGCAGGGTGGCTCTGCAGAGAGAAAGGCAGGACAAATGGGTTGAATTCACCAATGTAAGGTTTAACAAGGCCAGGTGTTGGGTCCTGCACTTTGGCCACAGCAACCCCATGCAGCACTACAGGCTGGGACAGAGTGGCTGGACAGTGCCCAGGCAGAAGTGGCTGAACATGAGCCAGCAGTGCCCAGGTGTCCAAGAAGGCCAATGGCATCCTGGCCTGTATCAGCAATAGTGTGGCCAGCAGGTCCAGGGCAGGGATTGTCCCCCAGTATTTGGCACTGGTGAAGCCACACCTCGAGTGCTGTGTCCAGTGCTGGGGCCCCAACCTGAGGAAGGATGTTGAGATGCTGGTGTGTAAAGAGAAGGGCAACAATGGTGGAGAAGGATCGGGACCTCAGGTCCTGTGAGGAGCATCTGAGGGAGCTGAGTTTGTTTAGCCTGGAGAGGAGGAGGCTCAGGGGTGACCTTTTCACTCTTTTTGACTGCCTGAAAGGAGGCTGTAGCCAGCCGGGGGTTGGTCTCTTCTCACAGGCAACCAGCAATAGGACAAGAGGACAGAGGCTTAAGCTGCAGCAGGGGAGGTTTAAGCTGGAGATTGGGAAGAAATTCTTCTTAAGAAAGAGTACTGGACATTGGAATGGGCTGCTTAGGGAGGTGGTGGAGTCACCATCCCTGAAGGTACTAAAGACTGAATGTGTCACTCTGTGCCATGGTCTAACTGACACAGTGGTGTCTGGGACTCCATGATCTCACAGGTCTTTCCAACTAGTTGATTCTGTGATTCTGTGACAGGAGGAAAAAAACCCCAAACCTGCAGGCCTGCACTAAAGTCAGAAGTTTTAATAGAGACCTGTTGTGGTGCATCCACCTACCCCTCTCCTTCGCAGGCAGCACTACAATCTGCTCAGGAATTCTTGTTAGGCCTCACACTTGGTTAATGGCTCCCGGGGAGTTAAGCTTCCCTTGAGCTTGTTGGAAACACCGTTCATATCCAGAGACAAATAACAACTGGAAGGCACCTGGGAACCCTAGTCTAGCAAGTGGAAGACTATCAACTGTTATTAAATATAGACAGGAAAACTTATGAAATTTTTCTTATGAAGTCTTCTTGATATAGATTGAAGTTACAACCAGACCGTTCCGTATCCTGGCTTCATCTGGGATAGAGTTAAATTTTGTTTCTCTTAGTAACTGGTGAAGTGCTGTGTTTTGGATTTAGTATGACATTGATGTTGATAACACACTGATGTTTAAGTTGTTGCAAAGCAGCTCTTAATCTATACCAAGGATATTTTGGCTTTGTGTACTCTGCCAGAGAGCAGGTGCACAAGAAGTCTGGTTGCCCTGTGAGGCAAGCAGTCTTTGCAAAAGCAGAACTTGATGCTTTATCATCAAATTCAATAGCATTTCATCCACGGAAACCTGTTATATTTATGGAAAATTTATCATTAATTGCAATTTTGTCTCTGACTTAACCTAAATCTTGTGGCCCACTTCCTTGGGAAGGTACTGATAGCAGTGGTGTAAAACAGAATTAGTGCATGGTGGATTTGTACTGGATCATGAAAGGGGTAATCCCATGGCCTCTTCCCAATAATTTTCGTAATAACAGTCAACAACATGTTGAACATAGAGAAAGAGGATCTGTACTTAGAAAGGTATGTGTGGTACTGCATCACAATGCATGAGAAATGGAAAAACTGGAAGTTAAGATTATCCCCATAGCAAACACAGAAAATACCACCTTTGGGCTCAGATGCTAAAAGGGAGAACCTCCATTCAAAATTATTAGTCTACAATAAGAATGTAATAAATTTATTTTATAACTAGGGTTTCTTATATCTGTCTCCACACAATAAAATATCAAAATTTCAGCATCAGTGAACTTCCTAGAACATCATTCTCTGAATATGAAAATTCAAATAGTGTATCTTCGTGTTTTACTCTATAGGGAGATCCCAGAACTTATATTCCTTAAACAAATACTACTGTACTATCATAGTTAATTCTCTTAGCTCTAGTTCCAAGCAAAACAAACAAGCAAACAAACATACAAATAAATAAGATTTGTCAAAGTGTCACTTCTAAAGAAAGGGAATCAGCTTTTACAGACTCCAGGTAGTAAAGCATAGAACCTTGCCACTGCCTCACTACTCTAATCATTACAATGTGGTTTTTAACAAGACTAATTTAAATCTTCACAGATTTAGCCATGAGGTCTGTTCTTCATTCTTTCTGATAATAAAAGAAAGTGATCATAAGAAAATGATAATAAAAGAGTTGCTACTTTGTCTTTTTGGCAACATAAACGCTAGTAGTTTTTAAAAGGTCTGGATACATACAGAAGGAAAGAAAAAGTGGAGAAAAGTACAACTTCTCATTTAGCTTCATGCCATACAATCCCAACATTTTGTAAGAATGTAGTTAATAATAAATTAACTATGATAATCTGTCTGACCTGGGCAATGTTTGAAAGAGTTTTGAACTTACCTTTCATCAAGATCACTTTTTTATGCATATCAAACCTATGCCTTGACAGATATACTTCCCCACCCTTCTTCCTTCCCAGTCACCACCAGGATGCATCTTATCTTTTTCTTTGTTTTCCTGCTAGACAGTAGGAGTGTTGAATATTTTGGAAGAAAAACAAGAGAAGGAAGTAAGACTGGTTTTGATTTTATGCCAACTAAAACTGAAAGCAGATTATCCTGTCCTATCAATCTGATGTCTGTGTTATGGTATTCAATCATGACACCACACCAGAACATTTTTGGGTGCCTGTTAGGTGGAAGAAGAGTGTTGAAAGAAGAGAGAATAAACCAGAGATGTTTTCCCTGTCTGACTGTTCCTAGAACCCAGAACTGGGTGGCACCGGAACATCACATCATCTTCTCTAATAGCATGAGTAACTTTTCTGTGGCTCTCACGCTCTTCTCTAAAAATTAATTCATTCATTATTCTACCTCTTAAGATTACCACTTGTGAAAACTGGGATTTAAAAATTTCTGGGTTTTTTAGAAAAGGTTTTTTTTGCTGATATGCAACTGCTCTGTCATATATATGTTCTATTTGCTACACAAAAGCATGATATGGCTCTGGAGTTTCTTCATTGGAACAAAAAGAATATAGTGCAGAATAAAAGGTAGTTCTATCTTCCTTGTGTGCATACCACCAGTAACTCCAGTTCATAATTACATAGCATGATGTAACAATTCAGAAAAATCTTGCTTTCAGAGGGAAAGGGCAGTTGCTGCTGCTTCTCTCCAATAAGTCTTTATTTCCTACAGTTTTCTCAGTCTGCAAATATCTTTTGTCGCCTCCATCCTTCGGTTTTGCCAAAATAACCTATGCAGATCCAAAGCCAAGCAGATCCTTATTGGTCAGGTATGGCCTTACAAAGACAAAATGCAAAATACATCTAATTTACAAGCCTGCTTTTTAACATATTTTGTTAATGGAATCCTGAAATAAAAACTTTTAGGGTACTTGAGTATAAATGGGAACATATACATTTTCAATGGAAAAAAAATTCAGATAGGATTCTACTGATAAGGCTGTTTGAAAGACATTTGTATTAGTAGTCAGCTTCAAAGTTAATTTGAGTGTTTCTCCAAATACTGAGTGATCTGACTCATTGTCCCATTGCCTTCTGATTTGAGTTTGCTGGTGGTTATGTCAGAGACTTGCTGCACAGATTTTTTACATTTTAGACTCAGGAACACTTCTCCATCATGTCTATGTGCTCTAGGAAATACTAGAGAATCTGGAATTCAGGATTCTCCTCCCACCTTTATCAGTGGTCTGATGGGTTAACTTTAATCAGTTTGCCTAGAAATGCCTGTTTTTCTGTAATCAGAGGCTGATGACCCTTTATAAAATACCGTGAGAGCTACTGATAAAAATTGCTTACAAAGAAAGCAGTAAGTGCTTTGCTTATGGTAGAAGTTATTATCAGTAATATGACCTAATATTTGCTGCTTGAAAGCCTCTTATTTTTACAGATACCCCTTTTCCTGAACCTTTTTTTTTCCTCCTGTTGCAACAGACAGCATCTTTATACTTTCAGACCTGCATGTAATTATCAGATATTACTACTCATAGTCAACTTTACCCATTCTTTATATTTTCACATGGAAAAGAAAAATCAGTGATTTGCTTTTTTTTTTTTTTATTGAATGAAATACTACATTTACTGACATAAGACTCGGAAGTAAGTTTGTTAAACTGAAACTTTTTTCCTTTTTTTCCCAATTAATCTGTCTAATTATACATAAAACTTAAGGGGATATTTAGGTAGACAACAACATTTAATACTGGAATCTGTCCCTATGGAAATTACTAGGGGATTTCTGATTATTCTATTGGCAGTATAAATCTCACAGTGATATTTTGTCTAAACATTTTGGGTGTTCAGACTTCACAGACATAAAATTTCCTGCTGATTTGTGGGTTTTACTGTTTCCATTTTTGTATCTGCTGCATCCTCTGTTTTTCTACCCTGCACTAGTCTGAGGAGGGAAGCAAGAAAAAGAACAAACCCTTTGTTTTCTAATTTCCATAAGGCTTTTCTATAGTAAAAAGGACCAAACTTCTGGTATGGTAACTGAACAGTCTTGTTTGTTTTTTGAGATAAGGATGGATCCTTGGGAGACTCACAAATCCATACTCACACTGGCAAGAGATAATCAAGGCCTCTCTACTCATCAAAGTCCCTAAATTACTCCATACGACAAAGTAGAGTGCAGAATTTTGTCATGAACATGTGTTTTGTTCAAACAGAAAGAGTATGTCTTCTGGGCACCACTGTAGCACACTAAAAAAGAAAGATGACATACAACCATAATCCTATGCCCAGTGCTGTCACACAAACTAGGATCAGTTCTGTTTTCTTCCAGTGATACTAGATATTGATGAAGATTTCCATGAAGATATAATTTCCTTGAATAGAATGTCACACTGTTACTTACTTCTCAAAAACTAGGACACAAAATTGGTAAAGCATAATTAACATAACAGAATTCTTTCCCCTCAAAAGTGAATTCTTTCTGGACACCCCTAGTGTAATTACATTAATAAGTGCTCACTAGTGATTAATTTGTTTCATTAATGTTAACAGTTCAAAGTACTCTACTGGCAGGCTGTCCACTGTCTTGGTGATGTTCAGGAAACTATTCCTCTGGATATCTGCCTTTATTCTGTGTCCTGTACTTCCACTTACAACCTCATCCCTTTTAATGTTATCTGTTTGAATTTTTTGATATGTGTATGTAAACATCACTTGTTCATAAATGACTACAACAAACATGTAGAGGACATATGAAAAAACCAACTATGAAATGGTCGGCACTTAAAATTCAAAATCAGCACCAGTTTATTAAAAACAACTCCTCCAGAATGTGGCCATAAGGAAAGAGTTTGCACAATCTGTTCATCTGCATAATTAGTAATTGAGGACCTGAGAACAGTTGGAACATTGCTGTGGGCAAGCCAGGTCAGATCACTGATAACATAAATAACAAATATTCAGATTCCCAAAAAACTACAAACATCAGAATGGAGCTAACAACAACTCTAATAAGAAGACAGAAAACAAACAGAAAGATAGATAATTCAGGAAGCCGTGAAGAGCCATAAGTCTATTGGGGAAAAAAATGACCACTGTCATATAAGTTACATCTGAGGTTTTAAAGAAACATGAAAAGAGCATGGGAAAGTAGTGGGGAGAAGCGAGGAGAGGAGGAAAAGAGAGGGGGGAAAAAAAGGAAGATGCATGAGAAAACACAATAACTTATTTTACTTATTTTTGCATAATGGTACAAGTATGTGAATACTTCCGCCAGACACACATAAAGAAATATTCCACCTCAGTGTTAGAAAAAATAAAAAATCCAATTACTACTATTTATAATAATATAATAGTACGACTAATAACTTCAGGAGCAAAAATTTTTGTAGCAAGAATGGAATCCTTTTATTTCACCAGACCATAGGGAAAAGCATGGAGCACACAAAGTGCCGCAAAGCTGCATGTTCCTCTTTAGGAGATGAAGAGTAATACAGGCAAGGTAGTGACACATTCCTGCAGATCCATTCCTTCCAGTGATTTAATTTGCTGCATTTTCATTGGATACGTGCATCAGGAGACCAAAAGAAGGTAAGTTCTCCTTGCTGGCTCTAAACCTTCCATACAATGGCTTCATTTTGTCAGCCTTGTTTCTTATGCACAGTACGAGATCATTCTCCCAAATAACTGTCTGTCAACATGTAATTTATGGGTACTTATTTATTTCACCCTCCTGGCAAATCATAAGTAATAATAACACAGTTTAAACACTGTTTATTTGTATTGGCAGAAGGACAGTTTTGCATAGGATCGCAAGATTACTTTTTTGTTAAATAAGGAAAGTAGCCTATCTGCTTGAGCATTCACCAAGGTTTGATCAATATAAATCCTTGAGGGTTTTAAATGTCAAAAAAAGTAAAGGGGGGATTCTAGGTTCTTTCCATTTACAAAAATCAAGATTATTCATGTTACACTCAGGTGATATAAAAAGTAATATCTGAAGGCAACAGTATGTTTGAAATTCTGTCCTTGTCAGAATATTATGTTATTTGTAATTGGAATAAAATAGTGTTTGATACTCTAATGTCTTTAACCCTCGAGTGGATAAGGTGAAATATTAGAGCAAACTGAAAAACAAACAATGCCAGAAACAGCAATATAAAAACAACAGCAGTGAAATCTGCTGCAATGAATATAAATACCTTTGATTAAATAGCAACTACAAAGACGACTGCTTTTATTTTAATTATATTTAATAACCTTAAAGATATATGCCTACTAACATGAAAATACTATCAGGTAGGATCTGCAAAAACCTGTATATCTCCATTCTCCCAAACCCAAATTCGACAGATAGTTAGCCCAGTCTCTTGGTCAGAGCTCAAAATAGGCATATAAAAACTGTAGAAATGGCTGAACATGGAGAACCCTACAGCACACAAATGAAGTTCCAAAAGAAGGAATTCTAGAAATTCTTTCTAATGGAGGAAAAAGAAATTACTAGTAACACTGAAAGAAATAAACACGCTATGTCATGCAAAATTTGCTTTACACAGGTGGGCTATTGGATTCCCCCATTCTGAGTTAAGAATCAGTTGTAGACTCTAGTTTGAAACACAGATTAAATGTTCTGCCTAAGTGCACATTACTTTTGATACAGGAAATCTTGATATATGTGATACCATTTTTTGCTATTAAGTCGAAATAGCAAACTATCAGACATCCCTCTCACTCCTGCTTCAAATTAAGCTGTTAAAGGGTTATTAATGCTTTAAAAGGATGTTATAGTTATTATTGTTACTGCTATTATTAAAAGGTCAATTATTCAAAAGGTATTATTAGAAAGTTGTTATTAGCATTATTATTGTTGGTAGTAGTAGCAGTAGTAGTGGTGGTAGTAGTAGTAGTAGTAGTAGTAGTATTAATAACCAATAAAAAGGATATTAACCCTGTAATTGATTTACTCAATGAGAGTCTCCTGGTTCCTCAAGACCCTCAGCTCATTCTGTTGAAGGAAAAAAAAATTGAAATAATTCAGTGGATCAATAGGCCAAACCCTAACTATAAATTAAAATATTTACATAGGTCTCATCTGTCTTTTGAAGTGTAAGGCCTTTCAAAGCAGTGTACCTTTTAAATATAATTCATTTCACCCTTATTAGATTTTTTAGGATTGTTTCAAACCAGTGTGCTTTACATACACAAACCAAGTCCATATGCTTTTTTTCACCTCTCTATCACACTACTTTGAAATATCTCTGATGATGCTTGGTGTCATGGTTTAAGCTCAGCTGCCAACTACTCACCACATAGCTGCTCACTCACAACTTCCTTGGAAAAGGAAGGAAAATCAAAAGTAAAATCCATAGGTTGAGATCAAGACAGCTTAATAATTAAAACAGAATAAAATATAGTAATAACAGTTTGATAATAATAATAATAGTAGTAGTAGTAGTAGTAGTAGTAGTAGTAAAGGAAAAACAAGTTATTCACAAAACAGTTGTTCTCAATCCATTGTCCAGTTCTCAATCCATTGCCAGCCCCATCCCCAAACCCTAATCAGTCTCTCCTCTGGGTAACTCACAGAATTTATAGACTGGACATGATGTTCTAAAGTGTGGAATATTCCTTGCATCTGTTTGAATCACCTGTCTGTGCTTCCTCACATCATTCTTTTTTCTGTCTCCTCACTGACAGAACATAAGACATAAAATAGCCCTTGGGTTAGGATAAACACAACTTAGCAACAACCAAAACATCAGAGTGTTATCAACATTATTCTCACACTGAATC
>VYZP01077333.1:1016-17428 GCA_013400635.1 Hypocryptadius cinnamomeus | reverse complement strand
TCTTGGCCACCTGGGCACAGCTGGCTCATCCAGCTGTCAGCCAACATCTCCAGGTCCTGTTCAGACACTCTTCCCCAAGCCTGTAGCACTGGGAGGAATTGTGACCCAAGGGCAGGACCTGCCACTTTGCCTTGTTGAACCTCATCCAGTTGTCCTCAGCCCACGGATCCAGCCTGTCCAGATCCCTCTGCAGAGCCTTCCCACCCTCCAGCTGATCATCACTCCCACCCAACTCAGTGTCACTCGTGAACCTACTGAGGATGCACTCATCCCCTCAGTGTTAAACAGAATTGGACCAAGCATTAAAAGAGAGCAAGTGACATAGCTACCAAAACTGTGCCTCACAAAGTATTTTCCATAAGGACAGAGGAATTTCTGTCTTGATCTACACAAAACACACGTGCTCCAAAGCAACAAAACAGACCCTAGTTACCTGTATTTAGGAGAGATGATCTCACAGTACAAAGCTACAGTGCTGAGATATGTCAGGAAATGGTGAACCCATGACACAGGAAAGGTAGATACATCTTGGCTTGTTTATATGAACAAAGCAAGGACTGGGACAACAGTGCTGATTTATATATAAATACATCAGGAGAGCAAATAGGGAGAAAAAAAAGATCTATTTAAACTAAAAGACAGCATGAACACAACAAATGGAAAACTGGGACTAAATAAGTACACACTGGTGGAAGAAAGACTAGGGTGAAAGACCTGAACAACTTCCAGTTAGTGCAATGAGATCAGAAACACACTAAGAAACTTCCTTCCACATGAACCATTTTCAGCTCATGGAAGAGTTTAAAAGAGAGAAGAGATACAATTTGGAGAATCAAGAGATGCCCTCCAGTTTTACTTATAGGTATGTGAGAAAAAACAAGTAAACTTCTTGAAGACAGAAAAACCTGTCTGGTGTGCTACACCAAAAACTGCCTGGCTGTCCTTTTAGCACCTGGCACTTCCTTTTTCTCGCCAGGCTGCTGGTGTTTCACTTGTAACAATACACTAATTGAATAGCACACTGACAGATTTGCATGCCACAGTCCTCCCGCTTCTGATTTCTTTGTTGCATTTGTGTACATCTAAGCCCAGAGAAAAGAAAAGGAAAAAAAACCCCAACAACAACTAGCAAGAGAAACAAAGCAAACACACATGCACACAGCACTTCCAAACTGGTCTTGACAGCAAACAATAGTAGAAAGGGATAACTACCACTCTCAGGGCTCTCAGATGATCGGGTCAGTGAAGCAGACACAAGGAAAGGGGATTTCGAGAAACAAATAATGCCTGTGCCTGAAATGGGAGCTTTGCTGTAAAGAGAAAAGAAACATATGTTTTTCAGCTGGAGTGGATTTCTTATGTTGCTCAGAAGTGAGTGGCTCATCCTCAGTGTAAAGGACCAGTGTTGTATTAACCGTTCTGTATCAGTTTCCCTCTCGAGTCCCCTGCCTGAGCCGCTGAGTTATTTCATTTCTGGCAGGCAGCACAAACAGGAGCCTAGGGTAACTCAAGTCCCTGATGGTGCTGAGCAGACATCCATCTGTGCTTCCTGGGATGCATATCTATACCCTGTCAGACCTGGATTGGCTGGGCAGCATTGTCAGGAGCTGGGACAAGTGGTGACAGTGGACTGACAAATGCAAGGTCCTAGTTTTCACAGGGTACCACATCAGCTTCTTCATAGGATCCCTGATGCCCTGCCCCTTCTTCTCTATGAGCTGACCTTGTCCAGAAGGGAACAACAGAGTCTCAGCATCCTGCTCATTGAGGACAGAAAGTCCCCCGGGAGCACATGGGCCTCAGGAGGCTCTGTGAGAGCCCTGGTTGTCAGGGCACACGCAAAATGTGTGCTCTGCAAGTAGTTTAACAAATTTCAGGTCCATCATCATTCTCCCTGTTCTCATGTGGAATTGTTTATGCTTAAGACAGCATTCTGAAACAGGCACTGCCAGGTTCTGCATCATGACGGCAACAGAGCTGGCTCCTTTATTATGTATCCATTCCTAACTGAAAATAAGGCATTTGCCCCTGGGGAAGAGGGAGGTGAGCTACCGTCTGAGTTTTTCTCTGTACCACCCTCTACCTCACATGGTTTCAGAGCCAACATACACAAAGTTTCCTTTGCCTTCAACCTACGTACCTGAACACAGTCCCACTCCCAACTATTCCCTCCCTGCAGTTGTTTGCCCACTTCTCGGAATTGTATTTCAGCTGTCTATGGCCTAGATCCAGTGGAAAAAAAAAAGATCTCCCAACACCAGAGCTGTTATTTGCCGTAGACCTAGATTCCTTTGGTACAGGAGCATTTGCTTCCTTGAAAGACCAAGACTCACAGCTGAAATGTAGGAGATTTTCCTGAAACTAGAGCTGGGAATTATCCCCAAACCCTACATTTAAGCAGAATAACGTCAGGGGAGTCTGGACCTGCTTTGATCTTTATAGCATCAGCCCCTCTTTCTCCAAGCTCAAAGCAAAGCAGATTGGGACTTGCCATCTTGGCCCAAATGAACATCAAGATAGATGCTGAAGACTTCTTTGTTCCTTGAATGTCAACTGTAAGTGTGAGTCATTGTGGCTTCAGGAAGGAGGGAACCTCTCAGACAAGGTCTTTCTGAGGGAGAGATGGGATTTGGTAGCTGATGCAGAAGACCCAGTTTTAAAGATACGAAGCTAGATTCTCAGGGACACTTTTATCCCATTGATTCCTAAGTGCCTTGTAGCATCCAGTCATAATGACTGAACTGAAAATAATTTCAAGGGAATCCGAGTGCATCATTCCATGTTGTTGCAGTGCTTAATAAAACTAAATATCCATTGTATCACCCAGATAACAGCTTAACACTCAGTTGTACTCTTTATCTCCTGATAAACCTTTCCCCACAACCAGATACACTTTCTTGGGCTGCAGGTGTGATCATTCCCCTCTCTGTACAGCTCTGTATTTTTTTCTCATTAAGTGAATTCAATGGGATTTCTTACATGAGGGTGGAGCAACTTAACAATGAACAACTTGGCAAAATTGGGCTTTATGTAATTACTTGAGGATTTGGCCCAACATACTGGTACAACATGAGATGTATCTCATGATCTTTGACTTGCGTAACCCTCTTCCTCTTGTTGTTTATTGTCATCCCTTGCTGGGTTAGTTCCTTGGGGCAGAGACCTTTTATTTAATTAGTCTGGAAAGGGCCTGGCACACCTACAGAGCCATATTAATAATGAGAAAGAGTACTAACCTACCCACAAGAAGATGTGAGCTTCCTTGCAAGATATGCGACAGGGTACAACCACGGTGACCAGTCACACTCTGACCCAACAGGGCTCACCTTGGTTTGTCTTGGGTGGGAAACTTATCACTGCCATGTCCCCAGGCTTTTTCTCCTCTTATATTCGGAGAAATGTCATTATGACAGATCATCTGCTGATTAGATTTACCTCAAATAATAAGCTAATAAGTGTTTCTTACACCTTCTGGAACTCCCTTTCCAAGCATTAGAAGAGGGAAAAAATAGTAGGTGGACAGCAGGTCTCATGAAGCTCATGTCCAAGTGATTTTTATCTGCTGGTTGGTTGGCTTCTAACAGGGTAGCACTAAGGTTGCAGCAGGAGGTCCCTTATTAGTGGAAAAAAGAGAGAAAGAGAGATAATAAGAGAGACAGAAGCAGAGAAAGAAGGAAAGAAAGAAAGAAAGAAAGAAAGAAAGAAAGAAAGAAAGAAAGAAAGAAAGAAAGAAAGAAAGAAAGAAAGAAAGAGAAAGAAAGAAAGAAAAAAGAAAGAAAGAAAGAAAAAGAAAGAAAGAAAGAAAGAAAGAAAGAGAAGAGAGAAGAGAAGAGAAGAGAAGAGAAGAGAAGAGAAGAGAAGAGAAGAGAAGAGAAGAGAAGAGAAGAGAAGAGAAGAGAAGAGAAAAGATAAAAAAAGAAAGAAAGTTTATGCATGTGTTTGTGACTTACTAGGTGCCACAGAGAAAACAGAAGCAGGCAGTGATTTCTGTGGTATCTGATAGGACATGAACAGATTAAAGCTGTTCCTACAGGTAGGGCATTCAAAATATCCTCCCTGTATGGGTTCTTTAATGTCTAACAAGGGTGGACCTAACATTGTTGTCTTTCTTTCAACAAAATCTCCAGCTCCAGTACTGTACTGTTTTCCAGCAGCTTACAGGAGCTGCAAATCTTCAAATCTACAGTCCTGCTGTCAAATGTGATTGAATTTGGTTTATGGCTTCCAAAGTTACCAGGCAGACAGACACACAGACATGTACACACATCCCGCCACACAGCATCGTCTCATGAGCCAAATTTCCATCAGAAAGGAAGCTTATGGAAAGCAACATGACCAACTCCCCCTTGATCACACCCCAGGTGTGAAACACCGGTCTGCACCCACATGGAAGACCAGACTTTGCCAAGAGCCCAGCGACAGTCGGCCAACAGCCCTCATTTAGCTGTGCGTCATGCTGTGCCAAAAGCAGCATGTTTTCCTTTGTCACTGCTTAAGGAAGAGTCTGGAGGTGTCATTGACTTTCCCTTTTTGTCCCATCCAGCAAAGCCAGCATGGCAAAACAAAACTGGAAGAGCACGCTACATGTGTGGCTTTTTGTTGTACCTATGGCACAGCCTGAATTTCAGAGGCCGTGTTTTGGAGGCTTTCTCTACTCTCAGAAGAAATGTAATTTGCACGTTACATGAACTAAACTCAGGTTTTTCAGCCATATGTCAGAAGGAAGAAGAGTTGAATCCTGCTCAAAATGCAGGGGTTTGGGGTTTTTTAAGCTGAAGAGAGCCCCAAAGTCGTCAAACCCTCCCACCCTTCCTCAGTTCACCTGATTCTTTTGATAGCTCCCAGGCTGTGGATGTCAGCTTTTATCAGAGACAGAAGATAATCATAATGGCAACACAGCTATGCTGGAAATAAAACCAAAGTCTATTTAAAAATTTAAAAAAAACAGGAGGAGAAAAAAAAACAACAATGCACACTAAAATATTCCATATGCTCGTATGGTGGGTTGCCCTCGGCATATAGAGAGAGATTGTAACTAGGCACAATCTGATAAGGCAGAATGCAACTGTGAGCTACTAGGCAACCACCAAAAAAAGAGGAAGAAAAAGGACGGAATCAGCATACACACAAAAAAGAATAGGGTGGAAGACAGAGGTGAAACTGAGTTTCTGTGCATAAAATATCACTGTTCATGGAGGACCAGATGTTCATAAAACTTTGCAGGGGTTTCCAAGTGAGGCCATGACTGAGGCTGAAGTCTGGATGCTGCACAACAATGCCTGTTGTAGTCTAGCTGGTTTTCTTTCCCTTTTCCTTGCATGGTGGAGAAACACACGCCAACCACATAATCACAAGGCACCCTCGGCACCTCCTTCCCCCTCTCTTTGTAGGTCTCACCCCACTGTCAAGCCTTGTCATTAATAGAAGCCTTGATCCTGCAATGTGAAGCACACATGGGATGGCCAGTTCTCACATGGGGACCTTCTCCTTGCATGGAGAACAGCTTTTCATCAGAATGCCAGGGAAGGGTGTTGCACTGCAAAGATGTCAGCCAAGGTCTGCAAAGCCAGTTTTGTTCCCATTTTATGGCTTCCCAATAAAACTCATGTGTTAGCACATAATTAGAAGTTAAGCACTGGTGGATCTAGACCTGAGATTGTGAAGGACAATTGTTGTTTCCTAGCACAAGAGGTCTGATTGCTGATTAAGAATTTGATGCTCTACTGCAAATAATAATAATAATAATAATAATAATAATTCACTAGATCTAGGCTTACATCTCTGTTTCAAATAGAATTCTTGTTGAAATTAAGCAGGCTTCCACGTACCCTGAGAAAGCGTGTCTCCTTACAAAATGGAAATGCGATCCTGCAGTCCTACCCTATGGTAGCAGTCAGGCCCAGGAACAGCGCCAAAAAGCTCAGCAAGATGAGCCTGTACAAGGGCCATTTTACATAAAGCAGGAGTAATCATGGAAACATGGCTCTCTGGATTGGAACCAAGCCCCTGAGTCACGAACCGGGACCCCCCTGTTGTAGTTTCTGTAGAAACACAAAGCAACGTGGGAACACGGCCTCATTTGAAGAGACAAAGGGCAAAATCCCTTATTCTGGATTTTTAAGGCAAGCGCTTTCACACCAACCTGCTCTTTGGCTTTGAGCAAATCACTTTGCTTGCTTAAGTTTGTTGTTTTTTTAAATTAGTACTGAAAATGGGTTTCGACACATTTTTCCTCACGGGAGTGTTGGGAGGCTGAGTTAATAAATGCTTGCCAAGCAGTAGGAGATTCTCAGATGAATCTCACTTCCCCTGGATGTGTACCATGCTCATTGTGGCCATGTCTGAACACTTACGCATGTATAATTAAGAAGGACCATGATAACAGAAAGTGCAAAGTGCTGCTCCTTTCTCACTGCATAATCATGTCTTGGAGGTGGGTGGCCCAAGAGGGAAGCATTGCATCAGGTGCGACAGAGCTTGCTGCTGAGGTATGTTCTGAGAACAGTGAGTTTTTGTCTTTCACCGAACTGGGGCTCGGTACAGCCTTTGGATTTTTGACTATATGCTAATTAAAGCTTCCCTGGGCACTCAGCTATTCCCTCCAGCCCCTGCTTGCTTTCTGTGCACAAACCCTCTACAAGCCTACACAAGCACCCATCAGCTTTCATTATAATTTACCTGCAAAATCCACACACTCCTGCTTTCATGTAAAAAAAAAAATGCTAAAAAAAAAATCCTAAGATATAAAAACCATCGTGAAAGCCAGTGAAATAATCTGTTGCCTACAAATCAGGCCTGTGATGGTAGGAATTAGACCTCCCACATCACATTAGCTTGGAGGGCTCTCCTTTCCCCTTAGCCTGCAGTGGAATTCCCACTCCTACCACCATGGTGGAAGCCAGCCCTGGCCCGGTGTCTGCATACCACCCGTCCTGTAGCTGCAGCTTGTTTACTTCAGTATTAAAAAATCAGGAGCGGGGGAAATGGCTGTGAACTAACAGCAGTCTCTTTGTCGTGTGTGGCAGAGGCAGGGCAGGTGGAAGGATCCCACCTTGGTCAGAAGGCAGGCTGCATGGCCTCCCCATCTATTGTCACCAGGAGCTGGGTGATCTCAGGTGAGGAAACGTTACAAAGAAGGAAAAGGCAGGTTGGGTAAGGCATTCCAACAAGTTGGGATTAATACATCCTTGGCCTTAAACGCTCTATATGATACAGTCCCCACTTTTCTATAATAACTGCTCTGCTGGCCCTCAGGCTTCACAGCAAAGGTTCCATCATTAGTTATTATCATATATAGCTGTGGCACTATATCCTCTCAGTGCTGCTGGTTTCACATTTTGAATTTCCAAAGATAACCTCACCCACGTGTAGGCAGTAATCATGATGTACTTGCAAAGTGGGGACAACTCCCAGCCAAGTGGTACAATTCAAACTCACGGTGTCCTCTCAGAGAGGAGGGCCTTGCATGGCCCATTGGCCATCCCAATGCTGTTTGAGGAGCACAAGGTTGTTCTTGCCACATGGGTGTTGTTTCCTTTTCCTCATTCATGTCACCAAGATGGTCACCATCCCAAAGCCCCCCATCAGCCTCCTCCGACCTCATGCCAGCCTCCTGAAGGAAGAGAGGAAGGAGAAAAAAGACCATGAGCAGAGCCAGCGCTCCAGGTTCCACCATCTGCAAAAATGAGGGCTTGAAAATACTGACTCAAGTCAGAGGGTGCCAACTCACCAAAGCCTGCACCACACCCTCTCTTTTTGGCATACCTGAAGCAAACACTGAGGAGCCTTCAAAATGAGGGCTGTGCAGTCATTAGAACCTAAGAAATGGCTTGTAGGACTCTGCCAAACTGGGTACTGCAGCAAGAGCTTGGGGAAGGCTGGAGTCAGCAGAATGTTTTTGGAGAAAAGGTGCAGTAGGATCACAGATATTTGGGCATTTTACACACTGAGGCTTCCTCGGGTGTGTGGCATGGAGTAGGTGGATGCCAGAGCCATATGAACTCATTGTCTCCTGCACGTTTATCGACCACGCATACAGCTTTGCAACAAAATCCTGAGACAGGTATTCAGTGGTGAAGCTAATGAACCCCCCAATATTCCTACTCCAAACACTTCCTTGAATATACAGCCACTCCTACTCCAAACACTGCCCTAAATAGACAGCTACTTAGATTGTACGGTAAGTTCAGTAGTAGCTTTTTTGCTAGAATCTTCCTGAAGAAAGGAAGACTGAGAAAAGAAGAGCAGGAGCACACAAAGAAGGATAAACTATACCCTTTAAGAAGTGAAATGGTGTGCAGAAAATCCAGTGAAGGAATTGTTTAACCAGATTCAGACTCCCTGAGGGGGACCCACTTCAATCAGGAGCAGACCATGCAGAGACACAAGTTCCCATCCAGAGACATCTAGGATTTTCCTAGAGACAGGAAGGGAAGCTTGGAGAACCTACTACAAAAGGAGTTACAAATCTACCGAGCCTTATTGTGTTTATTAGCGTAGTAGTTAATTAAGGAATTGTTTTGAAGAATCCCAAAGACTTTCAACAGGATATCAATATACCAAAATCAGTCAATTTACATTTTCCCACTGCACACTTTCACATCATCGGAAGAAGGACAAAACACACCACCACATCCAGGAGGAAAACAAATGGACAGATCTCCTCTCCTTGGAAACTCCTGGGCAGAGAGGGTATGTAGAACGTGACCACGTGGAAAGTCAATTGTAAAACAGACACCTGTGTCTCATGGATATAATGGGCCTGCAAGAGCAAAGATGCCTATTAGCTTTTTGTGCATAGCCAATGAATTTGGAAAATTATTGTGAAGAATCAAAAGCAGTACTCATAGACCTGTTGACATAGCAAGGTTTTATAGTTCTACCCATTGAAGATCCAAGTCTGCACTTGGATCTTCACACTCACATTCAGAGCTCATATCTCACTGGTGTCATTGGATATTCCATAGGTCAGAGGGCTGCCAATGCCCAGTGGAAAAGCAGCAACCCCAGCAATGTACCCAGGATCATGAAACCCTTGGATAGCTGCATATTTTTCCCTTGTGGTTTGCCAGCAAAGAAAATACCTTCTCTGTGATTCCCAGCTATGAAATGGTTGGCAGGTCCCTGACAAATCAAGATCCTTGCTTATAATCCTCCCCTTTTCAGTTATCCAAATGTCAGATCATTATTTTCCATAATGGGTAATGGCTTGCCCAAGGGGCAACTTGTGATCTCCTGGGATTGCCATGTAAGTAATAAGTAATTGGTGGTTTAGGGATACTATTAAGTATTCTGTTTTTCCTGGGAGCCATCAGACAAGGCAACAGAAATTATTTCTAATGGTGAGTGTACTAATAACTGAAAGAGGAGATTTTAAGAAATGCTGACAAATATCAAACTGTAAAGAGAAGAGCTGAACCTGTCTTCAGACACCTCAAGGAGTGAAGGATTCACTTCCCTTACCTGTGAAGTTCCTTCTCATGTTATTTTCTGCATTTTTTTGGGGTTTTTCTCAGGAAAATATTATAGTTCCTTCCATTCTGCTCTCTACAGAGAGAGAGGTCAGGTGGTCCCTGTACCAGCTCCATCTGAAGGTGTTCAGAAAGCTTTCAGTAGCACTGGGAGGACCATGACCCTCCACCTCCATCTGAAAGTGTTCAGAAAGCTTTCAGTAACACTGGGAGGACCAGACCCATTGTCTTCAGCCAGCAGCAAGACAAAGGCAGGCAGCAAAGACAACTGCCTCCATAAATGCCCAGCTCAGCAACCTGGGGGGCTCACATAACCTCCAGCTGGAAACACTGCAAGGCTTCTGAGCCACCCAGGACCTCGTCTGCAGGGACGGGCTTGCTACAGGTTTGCTGCGGTCTCTTGCCACCTCGCCGTACATAAATCAAACATAATTAAAGACATAATCAAACGGATTCCTGAAAACAAGCCCTGACTGTAAAGTTTTGTTACAACCCCTAACACACCTGCTAGTGCAGCTATTGCCTGGCTGTGCGCTATCAAAGGTGTAATAACATGGCCATATCCTGCGAAAGCTCCAGGGGAAAGATTGAACAGAAAAGCCTTCATAGTCTTGAGGCAAGGAAAATATTATTGCACTTCCACAAAGCAGCTTCCCTTCCTCCAGAATAACCACCTCAGGACTTTCATCTCAGCGAGCTCTTGGCATTTATTATTTTAGAGCTTTTTCGCATCGAGAAATGATTATTTTCTTTCTTGCTCCGAGATCACTCTCTATTGTTAGTTAAATAAATAAAATTGATGGAGAAAATAGCAAATGCTTAGCAAAAGTGTGTTTCATAAAACTGTCTGATCCTGGGGATCCCAGGTATTCATTCAACATGGAAAACCTACTCAGATAGATTTATATATATATATATTATACACACACATATAAATGCACTCTTAAATATCTCACAAGTGTGTATACATTCATGTGATGGCTGATATCAAGTCTCTCTCTGTCCACTGCTGAACATGATCATGTTTCTTGAGTACAGACCTAAAGCCTGTCTCTTTCATAGGTAACAAAGAGGGAAAGTCCCAGAGACTTCCATTGATTTCATTTCCCTTGAGAAATTTAAGTTTTGTCTGCAAGAGTGGCAAGCACTTCACTGAGAAAGGAAAGGAAATGAGATCATGTTCCCATCTGCCTCACTCTGTGCTTCTCTAGCAAAACTTCTCTGACAAACTCTGAGGAGATTTATATGGCTTGCAAACTCTGACAAAAAATAATGAACTTAGGTTTCACAGGAATTTAGAATAATCCCACACACATCCCTAGGTATACCATCACTTCTGGAGCATCCTTTCATGCCAGGTGGCTCTCTGATGCCTTTCAGACCCAAGGACTGTGGTTTCATGGAGCAGATGAATATTTGCTTTTTATTCACCCTTTGGTCAAGACCAGCTCCAGCAGCAGCAGGCAGTGGGTTCTGACAGCTTCCCTTTTGGATCTTACCCATTTTGGGTACTGGTTTCTGCAGTAACTATCCATGCACGCTTTAAGGCATGTTTTTGTTCCTCATCTATCTATTCACTCAACAAATTAGCTCAGTCTAGTCTTATGCAAATCAGAGGTTCGATTTCCTTGTGTACATTGAATCTCTTCCTCTGCCTTTACCAGCCAATGCACAGCTACTGTTATTTCCCTGCTCAGATGGGTTTTCATGGCTTGCTGCAGGCTGTAGAAATTAATACATGGGAACACAATCCAAGTAAGCTAAGCATGTGTTTTACTACATACAGAGAGTAAAACATGGGGACAACAAAGAGACAGGAGATGGAGGGAGAAAAGAAAGGGTCAGATTCATTTGCTTTCAGAGGACAGAAAGCAAAACATAAATAAAGAATAAAAAATGTGGTAGCTGGAGACAAGAGGATACAACCAATTACCCACACTCAAATGCAAATGCAAAATGGCAGCTCCACACTTGATGCCCTTAAAGGGAAATGGAGGGTACCCTTCACATGTGAGAGCAGAGCAGGGGGAAAGCAACATGTAATTTCCTTTCAGTAGCACCTAGGGATCACAGAATCATATAGATTGGAAAACACCTTTAGAATCATCAAGTCCAATGACTGCCACTCCCACAAAACCATGTCCCTCTCTAAGTGTCACACCTAGATGTGCCAAAGAGCCCATGAGTCAATTTTCCAGACAAAAACCAGAAAACTGTTTATGGTGCTGACAGAAGGCCTGGAGAGTGTAGAAAGGAGGAAAAAGAAATTAAGGAAAACTTCATGAGGGATTGCAAAGAGACAATCCCACAGCAGACCATGGGCTAGATCCTAGCCCTATAGGCCATCTCCAGACTCTGACCACTGGACAATAAAACCTGCTGCCCAACTGCTGTTTTCACTTGATTTCAGTCAAGGTAAACTGGGGCCTGACTTCCATGAAACTGTAATCGTGTCAAGGGAATTGTAATGTGTCCTTTGCCAGCACAGTTAAAACACCCTAACAGATGTTATTCTGATGACAGACATCAAAATCAGTAGATAGATTAACTGACAGATAGACAGAAAGAGATTGAAATAAGGAAAATACATACAGGGAGGGAGTGAGAGAGATGGATAGATAGATGAGCAGGAAGAGCTGGCAATATAAAAGATTATATAGATAGATAGACAGATCTTGGCATAAAGCACTCACATCAAGGTGCAGTTGGCAGCCCTGATTTAATGCATCATTTGCTCAAAGTGCTCATCTCCCTCCCTCTGAGTAAAACGAGGTTGTTTGTTATGTGTTACGGAACAAATCCGTGTGTGGGCTCCCTCGGGGTCATGGGATTGCATGAGGTGAAGGGCCTGATCCTGCCAAGTTCCCAGCACCCTCTCTCCCCTCTGAAGCACAGGGTGAAAGGATGATGCTCAGCATCAGCACCCAAAATGCCAAACGCCCTGAGAGCCCTGGCCAGTGCTGCAATGAGCACCAGGACACAGGGAGGAAGGAAGGAGGGTGGATCATGACTTACCCGCATCATCTCATAACCTGCCTCAAGATGTATTCAAATTATAAATAAGTAGTAAGATTCCTTCTGTCAACACATTTCAATTTAGGACTTCTGGTTTGGCAAACAGTTTCACAAGAAAGCTTCTTACAATACCCAGGATGGTGTGAACACAGAGGACTCATGGCCACTCTTCTGCATCACAGAGCACCTTTTCCAATTTCACCTGAGAAATACTTCTTGTAATTTGTTTAAATTTTGAGGCTCTCAGGAGGCTGCCTACCCCTGATTTTCATTTAAAGCAACTATACCTTGTTTTTGCTCTGCATTAAACCCCAGCATTAAGGTCTTTTTTTGCCAATCCGAGACTGAAGCCTAACACAATGTTTTAACAAAAACAGCTTTATGCAAAACTTGAAGCTGGGGAAAAGAAACAATGCAAATAAAAGATTGTAATTCTCTTATTAAATAATCTTGGTTTATTCTCCCTGACTCCTGTGCTGTTGGTCCCTATCTGTTGGCTCACCTCTGCTTTGTTTTAAGATTGGTGCAAAATTTACCCTGATTTCAATGAGAACAGAAATTTTTGCATCCTCAATAAAAACTTGGCCAGGGCTGAACTAACATTAGTTCTTCACACAGAGGGTGGTTGGGCATTGGAGCAGTCTGCCCAAGGAAGTGGTCATGACCCCAAGGCATGGCTGCCAGAGCCCAAGGAGTGTTTGGAAAATGTTCTCAGGCACATGGTGGGGCTCTTGGGGCTGTCCTGGGCAAGGCCAGGAGTTGGATTTGGTGGTCCTTGTGTGTCCCTTCCAATTCAGGATATTCTATGATTTTGCCATTCTAGTTTATGAAGATTTTATTTTGCCCTCTTTGTATCCATAGGCCAGACCCATTCTCAGTCACCCACAGCAAAGATTCAATCTTTATACTTAGGACAGCGAGGCTGGGGGAAGGTTTGCACTCATGGGAAAGGCCCCACCTCCAAACCTGCTCACGAGCAAGAGCCATCCTGAGCCCTGCAAAAACATGCTGGAAACCTCCCCAGACCAGGAGGCCCTTTGTGGTATTTCAGCACATCCTGCTTCTTGTCCTACCTTGGAGGAGTGAAAATGAAAATATGAATATGCTCCAAAACCTCAGCATAGTTTTGGTGCAAGGGTGGGGAAGGCAAAGCTGTGGTTTTGTTTGCATTGCACATCCACAGAAAGTTCAGTCGTTTGTTGGGTTTTTTCCCTTTATTTTTGCACAAGTGCCTGATGACCCACTGTGAAATGTCCCAGACAAGGCAACATTGTGGCTTGGAGAGTGTCATTTATCCATAATAAAAAGATCATAATTTCTAAGCCATAGTTACTTGTGGCTGCGTTCCTGACCACTTTACATGGACAGACAACCCCAACAGTGGTGCAGAATCACCTATTGTGGTCTGAGGAGGAAACACTCCAAGAATTTCAGTTTTACTCCTTGCTTGGAAAAAATGACGGCCTTGATATCTCCAACGGGGTCACGTAAAATCCTGCATTCATTTTATGGTAATAGCTTTCTTCCCTTGGCACTGTGTGGCAATGCTTAATTAACAAATGCTCAGACCTGAGGAAAGATGTGAAAGATTGCAGATATTTGAGGTGTATCACCAAAACTATTTTCAAAGAGGTCACCAGTGGTGATTCACTTCAGAGAATTACTGCATTTTCCAGCAGCAGGGCCAAGCATAATAAATGCAGAGGAAAAAAATTACAAGAGTCAAAGCAAAGCAAAACGGGAAGTTTGGAGGTTTTCATTTGGTTTTAATGAAACAAACAACAACAACAAAAATCATTTGAGTCAGCTCAAAACATTTTCTTCATCTGAAAATGAAATGTTGAGTACCATTTGGAAGTCATTTAAAAGTTTTCTTTCTTATCTCTTTCTTTTAATATAAACTAGGTGAATCCTTCAAGGAAAATGCCATTTGGAAATGAAAAATGCAAAAAAAGCATTTTAGTTATTTTTCATAAAGGAAACATTTTGCCCTAAAAATACCCATGTGCCATGATTTTTAAACACTTCCCTTATTTATTTTGGTGAAAAATTTCTTCAGCAGTGTTTAGTCCCTGGTAAAAATATTCTGTTTATTAAAACATATATATTGCCCTCCACACCATAGATTATAACATGCTAATTGCTTGTCACCAAAGGCTGAATTCAGTAAGTGAGCATGAAACAAGACAGTGCTCCCAATCATCACCAGTGCTCTGGCAAAAATACCCAACAAGTGACAAGGCTCTGTATCAAACCAGACCAGAACCAGAATGTGTTTTGTGGTCATTATTCTTGGGAAGGGGGTCGCAGACAGCCTGATGAAGGAATTCACAGGAGTTCAGGTTCACCACTGAGCTTGTGCAGGTCTACAATAACATCTGCATGTTGGAAAGCTGGTCAGGCGTCAAGAGAATGCTACAGCCCCCATGCTCCTCACATTTTCTCTGGTGGTTCTCATAGCAGTAAGGGCCAGACAAGGTCACAAAGCTGATTAGAGGGATGAAACTCCTCTCCTATAAGGAAAGATTTAGACAATTGAGTTTGTACAGATTGGAGAAGAGGAGGCTCCAGGGTGACCTTATTGCAGCCTGTTAATACCTGAAGGGGCTAGAAGAGCTGAAGAGAAGATGTTTGCAAGGGCATGAAGTGATAGGACATGAGGGAATGGATTTAAATTCACAGAGGACAGGTTTAGATATTAGGAGGAAGAAATTCTTTACTTTGAGGCATCTCTGGCAAGGGCTGTCCAGAGATGTTGTTGCAGCCCCATCCCTGGAAATGTCCAAGGCCAGGTTGGACAGGGCTTGGAACAACTTGGTTTAGTGGAAAGTGTCCCTGCCCATGGCAGGAAGACTGGAACTCGACTATCTTTAAGGACCTTTCCAGCCCAAACCAATCTATGAATGTTTGGAAATGTAACAAAAAAATCATTTGTCCAATGGCCATTTGGACATTTCTCATAATAGAAGCATCTCTCAGCTTAATAACTGGGTATTTTCCTACCTAAAAAAGTGGTGATTGGTATAGGAAATATTGGAGTGTTTGGGGGTTTTATTTTTTTCTTGAAACCTTGGGGTCAAACCATGCCTGTCCCACTTCCGAATATATGCCATTAATTAATTTATTTTTTTTTTAATACAAAGTGCTGTTACTTTGAGTGTTCTGTACAAGGTAAGGTTTATTCTTCCTGAAGGCTTTGGAGTACTTTTGGCTGAATGGCCACGTGTGTGTCATGTTGGATGCTGGATATTTTGCCCCCAGGGTAAGGGGTACAACCCACGTATTTATGCATGTGCTAAAGCACAGTAACCCTGACCACCCTATCAGCCTATCTCACTATCAGCACCTCCATCTGCCCATATATTTTATCTCATCATTCTCTATTTATTTATATTGCCATGATATCTGAGATCCTGCCTACACTCAGCTGCCAATGTCTCGAGCTCGTGTGCTGCACGGGAGGGGAAGGCACGAGGAGGGGTGCAAGGCTCAGCCTGGCCAGACATAGTTGTATAACAAAGGCAGATTTGCCTCTACAAAGTGCAAAATCTGTGTGGGTTTGCCCTCTTTTTTTTTTTTTTTTTNNNNGTTGTTTTTTTTTTTTTTTTTTTTTTTTTTGGCTGAGGTGTTGTTTTTCTGCACGGTGATCATAAGGGGAGGTGCAAAAAGGTATTCAGCTCACTTCCAAACAAGCTCAAATTTATCCAAGTGGTGTCAGTGTTGGTTGGGGGTTTTTTCTCTCAGATATTTGTTTTTCAAGCATTCGCTCCCCAGCCGTGTTGTTTGCTCGTCTCTGAGTGTTAAATACAGGGAGGCAACTTCTAATTGTGGTTTTCCCGAGGGTGCTGAAACACATAAAATGCACACAGGCTTGAGGTCAGTGTCCTGGAAGTGTCAGCTTTCTCCCTTGGAGGAAGCCGCTGCGAG
>VYZP01077332.1:12342-39743 GCA_013400635.1 Hypocryptadius cinnamomeus | reverse complement strand
TGTGTGTGTGTGTGTGTGTGTGTGTAAAACATATATATAATATATAATATAATTTATATAATATATATATTACATAAAACACATTATATGTATAAATTATATATATGTATATGTATGTGTGTATACACGCACACACACACACGCACACTATATATATATGTATATATATATAATATTATATCTATTTCTTTTTTAAATAGTGCATTTTCAATGCTGTCTCTCATGCCCAGCCCCTCTAAGGAATAAACAAACCAGGATCACTCAGCGGGGAAAGAGAAAGGAAAGACCCAGTTGTAAATAAGGTTTTATATGTAGCTCTTCTGAAATTACAACCAGGGCTTAAATGCTTGATGGTTCACATAGTTATCAGATGGCATACAAAAATGTAGTCCTTTGTCTTGGAGAGACTCTGTAAAACTCTCTTTTATACATCTCTAGTTACCATATACTTAAAATTTAATAATAAGTGATGGTGTTTTAAAGTACTGCACATTTCATGGGGTTGAATGCAGGAAAGAAAGAAAATCTAGTAAGTCTGTCTGTGAGGAATAGCAAACTGAATTTGGAAGCTGAAAATCTGCTCATATATTGAGTTAGAAAGTGAGCCCTTACATCATGTTCACAGCAAGGCAGTGATACATTTTGCCATATGCAAATAGTTTGTCAAGTAAGAATTGGCAGATGCCAGAGCTTAAAAATGCCATTGTTTTCCCTGTAGAGTCAGCTAAAAGCATAGTAGGAAGTGTGTTAAGTGGGTACTCCCCTTTCATTAGGTCTGTGATCCCACAGATCCCTTTAGCATCCCACAAAAGGGATGATAAAGTTTTGTGCCACCACAAGGAGTGAATCCTTTTCTGCCAGGATGACACTTCAGCCTGTGGTGAAGGGAGTGTGTTGGTCACAGCAATTTCATGGCTGGTAAAACCTAAAAGCAGAGGCTTCACAGAGCAAGGATGTGTGCTTCCATGTGGGATTCACTAAGGAGGAAAGCACTTAATGAGCCGCTTCTGGGAAAAGAAAGAAAAAGCCCTGGCTTGTCCTGGCTGACAGGGGTCTGGTCTCAACTGCTTCCTGGAGATGGAAGGAAAGCTGTCCTGGTTCAGGGCAAATTTGGGAGAGAACCTCTGGAGGGGTTTTACTCCAAGGAGTTTGCTCCTGTTATGCAGGGGCTGTGAGACAGCTCTGCCTGGCTCTGAGCCTGTGGAGCTCTGGGGTGCTGTCCTTCCTGCTTGTCAATCCATGTGGAACCTTGCCTCTGCATGAAATTTGTGACACTGCTGGCAAGTAGAGGTTTGTATTTCCTCTAGGAAGGTTCTAAGCCATTTTCAGCCTCTTTAAGTGACTTACAGTTCCTCTGTGTTCATCACATGTTTTTCTTCATGTTTTTTGTTTCTCCAATCATTTTATTTTCTGCTCATCCTCCATTCCCATATGGATTACAAGTCTGTAACCTGTCCTTGCTTTTACCTTCCCTCTTCCTTCAGTGAGGACTTTAAGGTGCACACTTGACTCCCCCTTGTTCTGCTGTGTGCTGTTCTGCTGTGTGCTGGTGTTTGTGCTGGATTTTTGGCTGGTTTACTTAAGCTGAGATGATCATTTTAAATGAACAAAAGGAAGCAGAAGCCCCCTCTGTTTTGATGGGCTAACTCCTTAGTCTTGATTAGTCCACTGGAGTGTCAGTATGTCAGTGTCCATTAAAGCCTGCAGTGGTACTCAGTGAGAAGTCACATGACCAATAAATTTGATTCTGTGGGGTTTTCTGTCTCTTACTGGCTTCTGTGGCCTCTGCCTGACTGCTGTCTTTGACAGGTAGTTTAAATGCTGGGTTTTTCACTGGTATTTATCTCAGCAGGGTGCTGATAGCCTCAGAGCAGCAGTGCTGGATCAGGACCTCACAGTGGCACATGGATTCCACAACAGAGGCAGAGCTCTTGCATTTAAAAACAGGAGGTTTTTCTCTTTAAGGCTGCTGGTGGAGAGGAGCCATGAATTCAAGCCAGGTTGGGAGGCAGCCCCAGGAGCACTCTGCATTACAGTGTTTGCTCACCTTGAACATGCTTTGCTGGGCAGTTCAGTCAGGGAAATCCACAGCTGAATCTTTGCCTTGTGTTTGCAAACAGCCTCTACTAACTGTAGTCCTGAGGTCTAGACAAGGCTGCCTCTTTTGGAATATTTTCTTGTTTCTTGTTTAAAATGGCTGGGGAGAAATGAAATGTGAAGCAGTGCTGGTGATGGGGCTGCCCTGTGCTCAGGGACAGGAAGCTGCAGTTCCTGCCACTCTGACAGGGATGCTTTGCTCCAGTTTGTTTCCATGAAAATTGGCTCTCACTATTAAACATTTGCAAACGTCTCCTTGCTGTGGGTATGTGAAGGGGAGCAGCAGCTGAGAGTCAATAAGATATTTCTCTTTCTATGACCTGCTATGGATTACCTGGTAAAACAGCTAATTCCTGCTTTGGAAAGCAGCTGGCAGGGATCACTGTTGGAGGGGCAGCAGCAGCAGGGTGGATTTCTTGTCCTGTTTGTACAGCCATCCCTGTGCTTGGTGCCTTTTGGAGGCCCCTCAGCACTGCTGCTGTCCCTGGGCTTTGGGAGCCTCCCTGTGCCCTGGGCTCTTTGCTCCCCAGGGCCCCTTCAGCTGGGGTTCTCAGCAGCCACTCACTTCTGTCTCTGCCCTGATTTGTGCTGGTTCCCTGTCCTCTGCAGGCTCCTCGATGTCTCCCTGGCTCCCCAGACCCTCTGCTGCCCCAGGGCTTCCTTAGGCTGGTCTGGCTGTTTGCTCAAGGCTGTTTAAGGCTTCTCCTTAAGCTCTTGCTTGCCAGTGCTGTTGCTTAAGGCTTCCTAGAGCTTTGTAATCCCTTCCTTTCACTCTCTTGGCCATTTTCAGCCTCCTGAAGTGACTTACAGTTCCTCTGTGTCCATCACATATTTTTATTCATGGATTTTTTTTGTTTCTCCGGTAATTTTATTTTCTACTCATCCTCCATTCCCTGTGGATCTGTAACCTGTCCTTGCTTTTACCTTCCCTCTTCCTTCAGTGAGGTGCACGCTTGACACCCAGCTCATCCTCCTTGTTCTCAGTCTCATGACTCTTTTCTGAGCTCATGACTGAAACCCCCTCACTGTGCTTTCTGTGCAAAGAATCCACACTTTTCCATCTTGCCTCAGCTGCCTGTTCCAGCATTGCAGGTGGAGATGGTGATAATGATTTATAGGGTGTTTACAAAGATACTGGAGTTTGTTTATGATATGTATGGTTTATGGTTTCTTCGTCCTACCCTCTGTCCCAATTCCAGTAGTATGTTTTAGAAATTTATTAGCAATTGCACCCAGTTTGTTAGAGGAGGAGCAGGGAATGAAGCTTTCCAGCCTTTTAAGCATAGACTTCCTCCGAAATAAGTATTTCAAAAACCCAGAAAGACTCAGATAAACATTTAAAATATCTGCTGTAGAGACAAAAGACATCAAGCAATTAAACACCTTGCCTAAACTATCAGAAAGCCCACCTGCAGTAAGACTCAAAAACTCAAAGATGTTGAAAACTCAGAGATGGCCCCATCACTGCCTCCTGAGCTGATCACAGCAGCTTTAGGCTTCTCTTTGCACTGCTGCAATTTTCTGTGAAAGCTGGTCTCATGTTATGGTTTTTCTTGATTTTTTTTATCATCAACTGAATTTTGATACTGCCAAGTTCCCTAAACTCAGGGTACTCTTTGTGCTTAATGTCACTGAAACCAAAAAAGTAATTGCATTCCTTTGCCATCTATTCCAGGTTAATCCTCCAAAAGGAGTGATTCCCTCATCATCTGAGCCAGTGGTTTTAGTATAGACTGTGAACCCTCCAATCTTTAATTTTCTGCATGGAAGCAGAAGAGAGAGGGAAGAAAGAGACTGTGCAGCTCATCTGCTTTGTAACAGATGCGCGTTGAATCCATGGGCATGACCACATACATGTTGAGAAATGAAGGAAAGCAGAGAACTATACTGGGATTTAACTTTCTTTTGAACCAACATGAAAATCCTTCCAGTTTTCAGTGCTGGATTCCATTCTGACTGTGGCTGAGCTGAAGTTGTTCTGGCTTGCCTGGCTAACAGGGGTCTGCTCTCAACTGCTTCATGGAGATGGTGGAAGGAAAGCTGCCCTGATTCCATGTTCAGGTCTACTCACACACTCCAGTATTTGTGATACCACTTTGGTCTTAATGAAAACAGAGATTAGAAAATGAACAGCAACACAGTGCTACACTGGAAAATGCACATAATTCATGGGCAGGAGGAGTAGGATGGCTCTGCCTATGTTGCCCTTTTCAGGTCATTAAAAACTATGGAGAGGAGTTTAAAAAAAATTGAGAAAGAAGGATGGGAAGCTTTCTGCAGACCAGCCATCCTCAGTGTCTTCCAGAAGCTGCAATAGCCTGTCAATGTTGTGTTAGTCCTGAGGCACATCTCAGACATGTTGGAGGGGAGGAGGAAGTCCAGGCATCAGCTGGGGCTGGGCCTCTGGTCACCGTTTGTCTCCAGTGCTGGTTTACAGTTTTCTTTTTTAATTTTGCTGCTTCTTTTTGCTTTCTGCTTGATAAGAGTCTCCCCTCTGGCTCTTGTGAGCCTGGGACTGGAGAAGCAGTGAAAACCTGGTATGATGTAGGTAGGGCATGTCCCTGCACCCCAGGGTCTGTGTGTGGCTGGTGAGAGCATGTGCTGGGCAGAAATATGGTTGTTAGAGAGGATGGATGCCACATTTTCTCTCATTTTATTCTTTTCTGAGCCTTACATCATGTTTTGATCTTGCCCTGTCTTGGAGAGTGTAGGTTCAGACAATTTGAGTGGTGCAAGTGCAGCAGTTCCAGCTGCTCTCACCTGACTTCCAGCTGTGTCCCCTGGAAAATGTCAGCCACTGATCCCAGCCAAAACCCTGCAACACCATTGTGATTCCTTGTAAAAACTGTGCACAGCTGAAGGGGAAGGCAAGAAGTGTCACTTGAAACAAAAGCCCTACTTAAAGCAATGCGAAGTGTAATGTACTAACAGATTTTCCCAAATCTTCAACAAAAGGTTATTTAAGAAGAGTTCAGCTGCTGCTGCCAGGGGACATGTAGGCCACTGTCTCTGTTTTGATAAACCTTCAGCTGCATTTGTCTGCTTAATAGCTGTTGATGACAAGGTCATGTTCACACCTTTGAATTTCTGGGCCCTTGTGGCCACTAGAGACAAACCTGCCATCTTTCATGGTTCATTTTGCTCCTAAAACTCACTTCTCTCTGTTGTGCAAAGAGAGCTGACATGGCTGAATACAAACTAAGCTCACACATGTGTCCATCCAGCCATTCCCTTCTCCCCTCTCTATGGTGACTTTCCTCAATTTGTTGGCTGTTGTGAGCACTAAATACAGTTGTCTCAGCCTGTCCTACATAATAACAACTAATATCTGAATGATTTTCAGGCTCAGTCATCCAAGGTATTTGGATTTCTTAACTGGGACTTGTACTCGTGGCTCTTCAAGAAAAGACAATCCTCATACAACTGAACAACTCAGATGTTTTGCATGGTTTTCGTAATAGTAGTTTGCTTGCCTTGCTCCCTTCTTGCTTTTCCCTTGTGATCCAAGACTGCAAACAGGCATTGGTCAATTCTAAAATGTCAGTGATTGAGCTGGAATCCAACTGCAGACGTTGAGGCACTGCTCTTAGTCCTCACTGTGAATTGACAAGTTCAGTGTTAAGAGGAATGGGGCTCATTTTTCCTCAGCTCTGGCCTTTAACCCATTTTCTGCTTTGGAATGTGTTTGCCTTAGTATCTCTGTAGGATGGAAACAAATACCAGAGGTAGAAGCAGAGGCAGTGTGAAATTGGACTGGCTGCTCACTGCTGCCTGCTCTGTGTCCTGTATTTGCACTGTTCCCTCAGCCAAGGGCTGCAATGCTGGACCATTCATCCAGCCCCAAAACTGACCTGTGTGTGGACAGCTGGGGCAGCAGCCAGAGTGACTGAATTCAGGAGCTGTGCAAAAATCAAAGGGACTTCTCTGTGTGTTTCATTCTTTTTTACTATAAATGTGTAGTTTCCATAAGAGTAGGGGTGTTTTACCTGCTCCTAAGCCACAGAAGCCTTGCTTTGATCATGTGTGCATCTGATTGAAGGATTGGAACTGAGAGCTCTTCTCTCAGTCCCACATGGGCCATGTAAACAAGTTGGTTTAGAGTTGATTTGCTGTCTTCTTTGGTAAACTAATTCTGTGAAATGTGTAGTTCAATCCCATACACTGGAAAGGAAGTGGATTTTTTTGCTGACTCTGTAATATCTTCTTAATGTTTATTCTTCACAGATGTTACCACTGGGGAGCACACTGAATTGGAGAAATCCAGTGGCTTGTCATAGCAGAGGATGTTGGCATTAGGCATGTTTCCTGTGAGCCTTGTAAGGTGTCTGCAATGCTTTCAGCAGGCGTTAGGACCTTGAAAATGTTGTATTTGTCTTGGTGAGTTCCAGGTCAGCAGTTGTGTCAGGAATCTCAGTTGTTGTGCAGTGATAAATCCCTAGGATGGAGCTCTGCAGTGTTATCCCATTCTTTCTATAGCAGGGGATAGGTAAAAGTCTGTTAAAACTGGTTTTTACTTTCTTTTGGGGGCCTGTCAGTGCTGAGCTGAGCTCAGTGACACCGTGATGATGAATGTGACAAAATATAGTTGCAACGCTGCTCCTTACAGAATATGAAACTCTGCAGAGGGCAGGAGAGGTCAGGCCTGTACAGGTGAGAGCACACTGCTGCTCATGGTTTGGTGTCAGCCCCCAGCAGCCAGAACAGCCCAGGTTTTGTGGTGGCACCAGGTGGTGAGGCTGGCACAGCTCGTGCTGCAGGTGTGTGCCTGGGCAGGTGTCACTGCCACAGGGCACAGTCTGGGCTTAGGCTTGGGTTCATGTGCTTGTGCCCTGGACTGCAGAGCTGTGAGATCTGGGATGACCTTTAATTCTAACCTTGAGTTCCAGCAGGTTACACTCTGTGGGCATTTTCTGTTTCTTCTGTGCAGGGAAAGCCAGTGGTTTCCAGATCGGGAGGAGTTCTGCTCCCTACACATTGCTCTGCCTGTTTTCTTATCTGATGTGGGGAAAAATCCCAACTCAGCCATAGGTGAGCTAACTTTTACCAGGAATGAACCTCCAGAAGATAAATCAGCATTTCCAATTGAACTTTTCAGACTTTATGTTGATGGAATGTGCTCCCCAGGTAGGGAAAATCTCAACATGCTCTGGCTGAGGATCAGTCCAGGTTGCTTGATGGCAGCTCAGGCTGCTCCTGGGTACAAGAAAGGTTTAATTGGTGCCAGGAGCTGCTTCAGCAAGTAATTCTCCACCCTTCTGCAAAGCTAAATTTTTTGGCAAGGGGGCTGACCCTTACCTGGAAGGAGATCATAATTCTGTTATCACCACAAACATCTTCAGACTTCCACAGTGAGTTTGTTGAGATGCAGTGCTTTGGAGAACAATTCTGTAGCAATTACAATAGACAAGTATATTAAGATTGACTTTGAGTATGAGAGCTGGAATCCTTCCATGAGAAGAAATCCACAGTGTGTTGATTTTGAAGCAGACCATTAGTCTAAAAGTGCTTTCCTGCCCTGGGAGGGAAAGGAAAAGCTCAGTAAGTGAGGATCGGGAGGGACACTTTGTACAGCACTTGGGAGGTGGAGATCACAGTCTTTATCGGTCTTGAATTTATCTTTGGCCTTCATTGCTCAGTGCTGTTTTTCTTTGTTTTCCTGCTGTCTGTCAGACGTCTGCAAGTGGGTGTGAAATGCAGCGAGTGATCTGCGGGCTGTATTGAACCCATGCTGGGGAGCAGGGCTGGGAGGAGAGCAAAGCCAGTGCCAAACGTGCTGAGAGCAGAGGAGAGGGCTCAGGAGCACTCTGGCTCTGGAAAATCTCCAAGGCTGATCACATTTGCCGGCTCTTTCTTTCCTTAATGGGAGTTGAAGCTGAGACATTGGTACAAGTGTATTGGTGCTTGGGAGGCTAAACAAGGAGAAACATAAATAAAAACTCAATAATCCATCACTGGAGGGAACTAAGGAGCTTATCTGATTGGTTACAGCATGGCAAACACATCAGAAAAACACATAAATCCAGAAGACTGTGGGGTTTTGGGTTTGATTTTTTTTTTCTTAATCCAGTTTGAATCTTTTTAAACACTAAAAGGGCAGATAAAATGAGCAACCAGCATTTGAAATGAAGGAAGAACTGATATGCTTGAAAGGAAAATGTCAATGCCACAAAAAAACATAGCCCTGTAGATTCAAGAGAGGAAATTTGTAAGCTCAGATGCCAGCACAGAGCTGTCGAGCACAGGGACTTCATAAAAACCCTGACTGTTACCAGTTTGTTAAACTGGCCAGAATGGCCTGTAATGAAACTGAATTTTTCATGTTTTCCTGCAAATACAAAACTCAGTTTGGGCTTGTCTCTCCACAAATGGGTTATCAGAGGTGAGTCCTTAGGTGCATCTCATTAAAACTTGTTTTTCTAACACCAGAATTCCATTCCTTCCTTAGCTCTGGTTTCCACACAGCCTGTAGAGAGTGGCAATCAATGATCTTGGAGTTCGCCACTGATAGAATGATTCCTTTGCCTGTCTGCCAGTGATTCCTCTCCCTCCCTGCCTGTTTGGTGCTGTGAACATTCAGAGGTGCTCAGGAACAAACTGAGCTTGGGGCAGAGCAGCTGATAAGGAGAAGAAAAGGAAGCACTTTGACAGAAAGCCTTATCCTCTTCCCTGAGCTGCCTTTCATTGACATTTGTGTGTTTAGACTTTATCATTCTGCTTATCAACGTTCCAGTGAGAGGCTTGGGAAGTACCAGAGATGCTTTCCTGGGCAGGGTTACCTGCTGGGGGTTATTCTCTGTGCTGTTCAGGACATGGCTTGCTTTTGAAAAGGAAAGGAAAAGGAACTGCAACTGGAGGAAACGTCTTTCTCTGTTCTTCCAGGATGCAGGGGGTCTCTGCCCATCACATTTCACTGATCTTCAGCCTTCATTATGTGGCATCTGGGAAAACTCAGCAGGCCTTTAGCTGCCCCAGCCTCACGAGGCTGTGTGTGCCCAGAAGCTCCTCTCTTCTTCCCCACATATCAGAGGGTCTCATAAAAGCTTTTACTTCTCCCTGAAATCCTTTTTCATCTCTTCAGCTTCTTGTGGCTAAAAACATTCCTGCTGAAATAGCAAATGCTGTGATTTTATATGTAGTTGCATTTAAAAAAGGGGGAAAAAAGATCTTGTGTTTGGTTTATTTTTCAGTGGGCTAAGCACTGAAATAATTTATTGTATTTCAGCTTTCTGAGATTAGTAACTGCACCTATTCCCATCTAGTGGCAAAACCAGCTCGGTTCTTCTGTGGTGGAATGTGAGGTTTGGGACCTGCAGTTCTCACCCAGAACCCTAGGTGTGAAAATGAGCAAATCCCAGCCCCATGATCCCTGCACAGGGTGGGTCACAGCAGAGGGACACTGCAGGGACACAGCAAATCGTGCTCTGGTTGTCTTTGGAATTTCATGTATTGCTCTAATAACTCTGCATACCGACTCTAATCTGCTTTTAATTCTGTAGCTCAAGTGAAGGTCCCGACTTCATTTCAAATCTGTTGTTATTTTTGCATGTTCTCTTTTCTCAAGTGGTTTATTTTGTCTAAATGCAGCAATTAAAAATAAATTATTACTCTGTGAGAGAATTTGTCTCAAGAAGAGGAAAGACATTTACAACAGCAAACTCTGACTGTCCTTATTTGTTTTGGCAGATAAACAGGAAAGCAGTTTTCAAAGCAAACCCACAGTAGGTCTCTTTGGGATACTTGCCTCACTGGGTGGACACTTCTCTTTTTCCCCACCCTGAGCAGATCACAGCACAGATTCTTTTTGGATTGGGGATGTCAGTTCAGACTTCATTCACACATGAGCTGTCTTTCAGTCCCCTCACACCTGCCCCCTCCTTTTTTGACAGCTTTTTGAGGTGTTGCTGATGATCTTCCCAGGTTCCTCTGCCACTTCCTACTCCATTCCTTTGGGGGATGTTTGAGGCAGAGCAGCTGAGTCCCTGTGGGTCTGTAAGCCAGGAGAATCCCCAGTTACAGCCTGGCATGATGGCCAGAGCAGCTCTGTGGTGAAGGGGGATCCCTGCAGAGCTGTGCTCATCCATTCCCACCACAGGGATGAACAATTCCCCTCCAGTGCTGGTCTCAGGTGTCTCCTGGTGGCAGGGGCTGGCTGGACAGGTGACATCTCTGCCTGAGGACAGAGCTGCTGGGCTGCTGTGCCTGATCCTTCAGAGCCTTCAGAGCCTGGGCACGTTCTCCAGTTTGACAGATTGTCTTTACTGGAACTGCAGGGGAATGCTCATTGCTGTGAGATTGCAATGGCAATGCCCTGGCTGTGTTCACAGGAAACATCCATGGCCAGGCAGGTTTGTAGGCAGTTCAAAATCTTGGCAGCAGCTGCCTGGCCTTAAGAGTGCTTAAGTGGAGTGGCAGCTTTGGAGCCAAGCAAAGCACCACTGCTGTAGAACCCACCGTGTCCTCTCGGGAGCATTCTGCTTGTGTTTTAAAAACATTCTGCCTTTGTGCCCTTCTCTTGTACTGTACCCCCTTAATGGCTGATCCTGGGATGCTGCTGGGTGCATTTCCTTCAACAAAATAGTGCAGTCCCCTTGTAAAAGAGGAGATTTATGATGTCTGTGTGTTCATCCCATTCTGGAGACGGCTGCTCTAATGATAAAGGTGCATATATCTCGGTGTGATGTAAACAACTTGATGGATGGGTTGCAGTTTATGTGGAGAAAATATTGGAAGCTTTTTATCTATCTGTAAGGCTTCCTGGGAGGCTGCAAACAGGTGGCCTGGAAGCAGCAGACAGGTAGATCATCATTACGGGCAGTCAGGCTGTTTGCAGGTACCCACTGAGGCCAGCATTTCCATCCTGAAAATAATCAGCTGGTGAAGGCAAAAGGAAGGAGCTCAAGGCTGCCAGAGCACTTACCTCTCTTTTAAAACAACAGATGGATTATATTAATACAATAACTGCCAGCCAGTCTATGTAGTTAAGTGCTGCTTCAGTCCTTGTTTAGGAAAAAATGCAGACTCAGGGATTGTAATGTCCAGTCATGGATGGAGGTTTTAATTGTGGAGCTGTAGGAAAATATTAAAATCTTGCCATTTACTGTAGTGACAAAGGTACAGGATGTCTGAATTCTCAAAAGGATATTCATCTTTCCACCCAGGCAGTCTGTGTGTGTGTGTAGGTCTGTCTGTGTTTTTGCACCTGCATCCCCAGTGTGGGCACAAGCACTAATTAGCTTTTCAAGTGGAGAAATTTCACTTAAAAAATGAAGCCTAGTTTCAGTTTTCATAAAAATGTCAAGCAGAGCAATAAAATGTCTCCCTAATTTAGGAACACTAGAAGGCAAAATAAATTAAATATTGAAACAGATAGAAATCCTTATGCTGAAGTTGATGGGTTTAAAATTATGACTAACATAAAATTGCCACAACTCTTCTTTTCCTCGTTGATGGCACACAGGCCTGCCTGTGTGAAATGTGCTCAAGTGGAGAAGGTTTATAAACAGTGGGGGACTTGCACTGATCCCAGGCCTTGAGAAGCCTCATTCCTGTGTGCCAGCAGCTCTGCCACCCCACAGGGGCACCCAGGCCCTTCATTTGCTCAGAGGTGAGTGCACCCCTGGGATTAGAGGGTGGGGGTTGCCTGGTTTGTGTTTCAAGGATGGTTTTTTTGAAGGATTATCCCTCAGGGCAAGTTCTGCTTGGCCAGTCTGGTTTGGAGCCAAAGGACATCATCTGCTGGACCTTGTGGTGTGGTGACAGCCCTTCTGGCTGGCTTTGAAAGCATCCAAAATTTACACAGGTCACCTTGAGATTGTTTGCACAAAGCTGGGAAAATTCTTCCTCAGGGATGTTTTCCTGGAAGCTTGACACTGTGTAAGTGTTCATGGTTAACTGGTCCTACTCTGGAGGATATTTTGGATTTTTGTACCCAGGGAGTCTGAGATTCCAGGTGGGCTGAGTGAACCATGGGCAGCATCGCTGCAGGGTAGGTGTGACCTGCCTGATCCATGAGGGAGGTACAGAGAACCAAAGCAAGTGAGAATATTTTTTTTTCCCCATTGTGTAGGAGCAGGATGAGAACAGTTTGCAGGGTTTCACTCCTGGTGCTAGCCCAGGACCCTAAAATTCTTTGCTGTGGTTTCTTCTGTTGCAGGGAGTAATGAGAGGAGCTTGTGTTAGATGAAATAAAGACTTCATGATTCAAAACCACACATTTCTGTTTGCTACATTCCTACCTGCTGTATCCTTACTGCTCTGCTATCTGGTGCTTCAGTGCAAAGGGGATTTTTCATCTGGCATGATGATGATTCTTCCTTTTTTTGTGGTTTCTTTTTCCTTGCCTTTTTTTATTTTCTTTGCTCTTTTAATTATTTTTAGGATCTGTAATATATTAGAAGTGCTTTTTAATCAGCTTTCTTTAGATAGGCTCACTTTGTAGTACATCAGGATGGCAAAAACGTTTGACTTAATTATCAATAGATTATGTATCTTTGTTATGTCATTATTATGGAAGATCAAATAGAAATACCAGAGTTCACCATATAATTAAAAATCACACCACACCATCGTTCCAAGTGGAGACCACCTAAGGTTGTGTGTGTAAACTTAATACCTTCAAATTTGGAATTGCTTTTTTTTCCCTTAATGTTTGATTTGGCTTCTGATATATTATTAGTAGAAAAAACTATTTCAGATGTAGTAAACTGACTAAAATTTTAAGTTTTGTTTCTTTACATTGTCAATGAGAAAAGTTGTAAGGAGAAGAGAAAAAATCTAAAACTTTTGTTCTAATTCTTATTACTCTTTCTTTTAGTTACTGTTAATACTTTTTTCTTTATACCCTTTCAAACCTTTGAGCCTACTTTGCCTTTCTCCTAGTGCTGCCTCACAGCAAGTGATTACATTAGTGATTAACCAGCACTGAAACCCACCACACTCATTAGTAATTAGCCAAAAAATTTCAAAATCATCAAAATCTCAAATTAGTGAACCAAAACCACTACAATATTTTCAGTAAATACTGAAAAATACTAAGAAAACACTTGTCAGTGGTGATTTGGGGTTCAGTTTTAGCAGATTCTGCCAGGTGCTGGGGAGGGGAGGTTCAGTGTTTGGGGCAGCACTCGCTGCTCCTGGGGCTGAGTCTCCTGCGGGGGGAAAGGCTCCGCAGGCTTTGCAAACCCAGCTCCTAACACCTGAAGTCACCAGTCAATTTTTTTTCATTTTTCTCCTTTTAAGTTGGCCCGGAAGAAGCTGAGAAAAGAGGAGGAATCGTGGCTGTTTGGTTTTTTGCCTGCAGGCAACTTTCAGATCGTTTTTGTGGGATCACAATAGACAAACCTCATTGAAAATCCAGGATGTTCTCTCCCCCGGCCCCTGAAGCTGTAACACTCTTCTAACAGGGCATTGATGTTCCTTCTGACACCACGGAGCTGTTAATTGAATGTTGATCACGTCACTCATGCCATGGTACCTTTTTAACCAGCAAAGACATTTATTATATATCAGCATTGATGCTGATTTCCTCCCTGGGTCTCTGGTAGTGTGTAGTAGGAACAACCCTCAATTGGTGATTTAATTGGAATTGTTTTGGCTCTGATCTGATTGCATGTACAGCACAGGCATTTGGGATCCCCATCTTTGGTTTGATATATACTAAAATATTTACTTTTATTTGCTATTTCAGACTACTTATGAATGAACAACAAAGAAAGTTTTTTGATGTTCTACTACCAGGTCCTGTGTCTTTTTAGCTGAGAAAATTACTGTTCAGGAAAGTTGTATCACTGGGCATTAGGAGAACTGGATCATTAATATTTAACTGTGTTGAAAGTAGAAAGCACTGTAACAGTAATAATAATTTGCACTTGCACAACACATTTCTCTTGAGGATCTCAAAGCACTTTACAAACCATTTAATTAAGTCTAACTAAATCCCTCTGAGGTTTATTATTAGTCCCATTTTACAGATGGTTAAGCAAGGGCATAAAGAAGTTAAATGGTTTGCCTAAATTAGTTAGTGGCAACAATACGCACATACTTCAGGAGTCCTGGCCACATCCCTCCTCTTGGAGCAGAGAAGGATTGAAGTGACCACAGGGTCCTGCAGCAGGAAGAGCAGAGCAGCTGAAACTGAGAGAAGGTGAAGGGTTTTTCTGAGACAGTTCCCTGGGAGTGCCATCCCAGCATCTCCTGGTGTCCTGGCTGTGGAGGGAGAGGTGCAGGAGTGAGGTGGGGCTGAGTCCTGGCTCTCCATCACACCAAGGCTCTGTGTTCCTCACAGGGACCCCCACCATGTGCTGTCTGCTCTTGTACCACACTGGCACTGGGCTTTCCTCAGTGCTGCAGCTCTGGGAGGAAAGGAAAAGGAAAAGAAAAAGGAAAAGGAAAAGAGGAAGGAAGTTCGTTCTTGCCACTGGACTTAAAATCATTCATCCCTTTAGCAGCTGCTTCTCCTCAGCTGCCCAGCAGGAGAGGTTGGTTTATCAGGACACAAAGCAGGAGTGTGCAGCTGATCCGAGAGCCACTTAGGAGGGTGCTCGTGTACAAATGCATTAGATTATGGTTAAGCAGCTTATGGACATAAAAACACATTAGAACTTTACAGCACACTATAAATTACAGTTTTGCAGCATTCACAGCCACAATGTTAGGTAATTACATTCATTAATCTACTACTAAGAGCACATAAAGTTGCCTCCCAAATGGTACAGTGTGTGCTTGTGCTCAGCTGGGGATGCTCTGAGAAGGGCCTCCCTTCCCCCACAGCTTCCTCCACCACTGTTCTGCTTTGCTTCAGAGTTTTCTGGGTTTATGATGGTTTTCAGCAAACCAGAATGTCAAGCACATTGCTCTAAATATTTAGGATTCACAGAGGAAGAATTTCTGATGGTCTTGTCTCATACAGCTCTAAGCTTTTCTCAGTGAGCTGTAAGCAGTGTGGGCACTCAGTGCGTTCAGTGAGGAAGAAGTTCCTGCTTGTTGTCCTCTGGGTGATCCCTCTGGGTCACCTGATGTTTGGTAATCCCTGTAATTGTTAGCCTCACCAGTTAATATTCTCTTAAAACTTCCTTACCTTAGGCTGAGCATCTTGTACTTCATTTTCTTTCATACAGAAATATTCCCTTTAATTAGAACAGATTCTCAGCTGGTGTAAATTTTGCTGTTTCCAGGTAGAAAGTCTGTCCCAGTGGCTATTTCCTTTCTTTTCCTTTTTCTATCTTGCATTGTAGAGAGAGGCTTTCAAACCATTTCTTTGAGGTGCACCCATGTTCTGTACAAGCAGAGTCTTCTGCTGATTCATTCTGGTTTAAATTTCTTGTTTTAAAGGCCCCTTCATGGCCATTTCTTTTTCCTCTCTAATGGACCAAGTGTTATCGTTGATATCCCCTACCCAAAGACAGCGAGCTCTCCAATCCATAATTCAGCCACATTTTCACTGGGACTTTCCATGAGTTTTTAGTTATGGAAGTGGGAGAGCAGAGAGTTGTGTGTTCTCTTTTTTTAACCTCTTGCAGTGTGTGTTAGGAAAGAGAGCACACAGAAACTCCCTGGAAAACTTCCTCCAATTTCAGTGGCTGCTGAGAAGAATACACATACGAAAAGAACAGCTCAATTAGAAGGGTAAAAGTAACAGAAACAGTTTATCACCTTGAATTTTTAAGAAGTCAAGCTACTAAAATAGATTCAGTGTCTCAGTCCTGGAAAGAAACAAAATGAGTTCCAAAAATCAAAGTCCCTCTAAAAAAACTCACACTCCCTCATGAAGATATGAGTCCACTCAAACAGAACTTTAGCAAGCCAGAAAGCAAAATCTATTATTTTTTGTTTGTGAAACTTTAATGAATCTGATTGTAAAAACTGAAGCTTGTACAAATCAACGGAATCAACAGGAGCAGAAGACTTACAGAAATGACCCATTACTTCTGTGTCAGTTCATTAATTGGGTTTTCAGTTGCTGATTTCCATTCACATCAGGATCATCTTCCCATCCCTATGAGGAAGAGCCCTGAGAGCTACCTGTGCCTGTGCAGCTGCTGCAGGAGCTGTGACAGCTGCTTAATCACACCCAGCCTCGCTGAAAGGCATTCATCTATTTGCTAAATAGATGGAGCTTCAATGACACTTGAGTGCTCCAGTTTCTGGGGAATTTCTTTGTCATTACTGACAAATTTATTATCCTGACCATTAAATTAATAAAACGCAGAGCACATGGCAACTGCTTTTTGAGGGAGGTGATTTTTGGTGCCACAGAAACCTCTCCAGCCCCGTGTCCTGAGCTGTCCCCTGCCTGCTGCCCTGCACCTCTGTGGGTAAGGGCCAGAGGAGGGGAGAAAAGGCAAGTCCAGCATCTCTGAGCTGTGGGACAGGACAGAAGGAGCACATTTGGTGGGGATGAGCCTCCCATCAGGAATGCCCAGCTGTAGTTTAGTGCTGTCTCTCTGTAGTGCTTTTGGTTTGTTAATTTAAGATTTTTTTAATGTTGAGATTTTTTTAAACAAATGTGTTAATGAGTGTGGTGGGTTTTAGTGTTGGTTAATTATTAATGTACTTACTTCTTGTTGGACTATTTCCTTCCTGGAGAAAGGTACAGTATGTTTAAAAGTGTATAAAGAAAATTTTATTAATAATAATTATAGTAATATAATACATAATAATATATAATTATATATTATAATAATATATTACTATTATATTATATTATATTATATATGTCTTATATGTATTATATATAATATAATAGTAAATATAGCAAAATACAATAATTTTCTTTTAATAGTAATTAAAGGAAAAAAAAAGGAGTAAGAATAAACTTTTTAGAACACTTTCTGTCTAAACTATGTGTTTAAACTATGACACTCCCACAGGCTGCTTCTGCCCAGGGCAGAAAGAGGCACCACTCTGGGCCACTGTGCTGCCTTTGGTCACTGATGCACTGAGGGGGTCTCAGCACAGTGCTGTGTGCTCCCTAAGCAGGAGCTGCAGGGATGGCCTTTGTTTCCAAGAGAGCAGCAGTTCCAGGGAAACAACTGCCTGGAAAAATCCCATTTTTGACACTGTTTGCCTGTCACCTGCTTGGCTCCAGCCCACCTTTCAGGTGGAACACTGAGCTACGGAACTGTGTTCTGTACAGGGGGCTTTGCTTCCCTCTTTCTGTATGCCAACATGAGGAAGCCAGAAATGTTTATTTTTAGGGGCAGGGTGTCTCCCTGCTGCTGGCTGGAGATGGCTTGGGATCCCACAGGGCAGTGCCAGGGCAGAAGGATGCTGCCAGAGCTGGGTGTTTAATGTCCCCTGCAGCTGCTGGCCTGGTCCTTGCCCTCCTGATGGAGCAGCTGCTGTTTTGGGGTAGAGGCAGTGCTCCTGTATCGTTGCAGGGTGACCCCCAGCCAGGGAATAACATGCAGTGAATCCAGTGATTCCAGAAGGCTGAACAATTGCTTTAGTACAATATTTGTAATTATTTATGTTACACTAACACTATACTGTATTAAAGAGATACTATACTAAAGAGATGCTAAAGAACACCCCAGACTGTCTCCAACAGCCACACACAGCTTTGATCCAATTGGCCAATCAATCCAAACAACCATCACCAGTGTCCAATTAACAAATCCCTTTCAGTAAACAATCTCCATAACACATTCCACATGTGCCAAACCACAGGCGCAGCAAGTGGAGATAAGAATTGTTTTCCTTCTTCTATCTCTGAGCTTCCTCGCTGCCTTCTCCAGGAAAAATCCTGGGATTATTCTGAACAGAGAGGGAATCACATCTCTCTCTGTTCAGAGCATGTGAATACCACACTCCTGTGCTCCTGATGCCGTCTGTGTCACCCATGGAGCATCCATAGGGCACGTGGGGACCCACAAACCTGGGCTGTGTCCTCTGATGAAGCACCAGGACGAGTCTGTCCCTGCTCAGCTCGGGGCTCCCAGAACACCAGGAGCCCTGCCTGGTCCCTCTGGGACTTCACTGTGATGGCACCCATGTCAAATGTAACAGCCACGGTGTGGGCTGCCTGTGGCTGCACTGCTCACTGCTGGAACATGCCCTGCTCTGCACTGAGATATTTGGGTCCATTTATTAGATATTACAGAGATTGTCCCTTTCTGGACAGAGCTGGCAGTGATTTCTCTAGTGGAAGCCAACTGGGAATGATGCTAATCTAGTTTCCAAGGATTTGTTTCTTGGGGCAGCACATGCTGGGCTAATTTCAGGGTATGTGCTCCATGGTATTTTTCTATCCAAAAGTGAAATTTTAATAAGGGAATGTAGTACTCGGACAGCAGTTTGTCTTCTGGGATTTTTTCCTTTTATTTTCCTCCAAAAAGCAGTAAAGGCAGAATTGGCTCAGTGAGTATTTATTGGCAAATTAGTGTTCCTAAAGCCTTCCTTTTTGCTTGTTCTTTTCTAGAGCTTGGAGAAATAAGATTTCACATAATGCATCTGGGATTGGATTACTGGATTGAATTTTGCAAAGTACACTGGGGATAGCTGAGCCTGTTTAGAAAGCAGCTAAGCCCCTCTGAGTCAGTAAAAATTCAATTCATGATAGTTGATGAGGGCTTTTTTGATGGGTTTTGTTTTGGGTAATTTATTTGCTGTTGGATGGTCACATTTCCTTTGAGGTATTTTATCAAGGTTTATTAAGCTTTTGGTGGAGGCTGTGGTGGGATACAGAGTTTTTCTGAAAAGTGTGATGGAAAAATGCCTGGCAGCTGACATCCCTCCTCCTGCTTGCTCGTTGAACACAAACATTACATTTTAAAGGAACTCTTCAGTTGAATTTGTGTGCTGTGACCATTTTGGAAACCCACAGACACATGATCTTGTCAAAGCTGTGGTTGTGATGGGTTATTACTTTGCATCTGGGCTCTTGTGTTCTCAGGCTCTCCTGCTCCCCCTTCCCTCCTCCCCCTTCTCTCTGCTGAGGTTTTGGTCCTCCAGCCAGGCCAGCCACGTTACCCCAGAGCAGATGGAAATGATCTCTGTGATTCTGATAACAGAGCTCAGGGCGCAGCAGGGGCTGGGAAATTCCTGTTTTCTTGCAGGGGCAGATCTCATCTCAAATAATAGTGTCTGCATTTAGATCCTCTCTGTAAAACTGGCCTGATTTTTATCACCTGGACTTCCTTTTCTGTTTCCTAGGACAGTGGTACTGTTTTACTGGTGCACCTGGGGGTTTTTTAGGGGTTTTTTTGGTTGTTGGTTTTTCTTTGAAGGGGGGGAGTTATGGGTTTTGTTTGGTTTTTTGTGTTTGTTTTTTGTTTGTTTTTTTTCTTTTTTTTCTTTTTTTGATGCTTTGGAGTTGAATTCTTTTGGCAGAGAACATCAGAGAAGTTTGCACAGTGCTGTGCAAGGAGAGGTGTGAGTGTAATGACCTGGGGGTGGCTGGGCTAAGCAGAGGGAAAGGAGAAGCAGGAAGGCTGCAAATTTCTCAGCGTGTGGAATAAGTTTTAATAAGGTCATCGAGAACTCAGAGTTAATTCTGAATGAGGTAAAAACTGCCACAGCAGGAAACCATAAAACATTTCATTGTAACCCTGAGTAGGATCCTTTAGTGTCCTGTGCATCCTATAATGGCCCTGGGAAGGAGATTGCAAAGTGGGAGAGGGAGAGGGCTGTATCCTCCTCTCCTTTAAAGAGGAAATGGGCAAAGAAGCAAAATGCTTTTGCTCTTCTAACAGGAAGAAATAATGGTTTTCTAGGTGAGGTTTAATGCTCTCAGCAAATCTTTGCAGATTTTACATTACAGTCATTTCCTCGAGTCAGACTTCCCTGCTGCCTGGTAAGTAAACACAGAAAGCATAGATTATCAGTTAAGAGTATCGACAGCATTTCAAGTGCTATCAGAGAACATTTAATTCAGTTTAATTTTGTGATATATCTCATGTTTAATCCTCTGGTTGCTCTGTAATCATGTCTCTATTGATCTTCTCTGAATGACTGCATGCAGTTTAATAAACTTTGCCATTAACCCAAGCTTTCTAAAAGAGGAGATTGATTCCAGTATCAAGTCTGATAGAACCAATAAGCACCTGAAAATCATTAAATGTGTCCATTATAAAATATTTGCATTAAGATCAAAGTAAATGTGTAGAGGTGAATTTGCAGCTTATTAGAAAAAGAGTTTGCAATTGGAAAGTCTCAGTATGTCAGTCAAAATTAGCAGCAGTTTTCAACCTGGCTGATTCAAGCTGACACCTCCTTTCATTTCTTATTCCTCAAATCCCTCTTTCATCCTATTGAACAGCCTCCTTCTCTCGTTTCCCAGCCATAATTATATCCTTTAATTTATTCCATCTTTTTCACCCCAGGCATTTGTTTAGTCCAGGGGTTTGAGGTCATTTTCACCTCATAATAAAGCTGCAGACTTGGGTGTCCTTTTGAAGTGTTGGTTTGGATTTTCTGTCCTGAACTCCCTTTCTAAGGAGTGTCCACTTTACATGAGGTACAACATTGGGATGCAGAGGTGGAGAGGGAAGTGCTGTGCTCCCTCTGTGTTAGGGCATGCAGGGAGCCTGTCAGTGTGGGAGGGAGGAAGAGGAGAAAGGCAGAACCACGTACCCAGACATGGCTGAGTGACAGCAGTGAGGCTGCAGATGCTCATCTCTTCCCTTAAGGACGGTGGAGAAGATACAGAAGACATTTCCCACCCTGCACATCAGCTGGGGGAGAATAAGGGAGGTGCAAGAAGTACCTGCTTGGCAGGAGGCAGGGGAGGGTCCCACAGGAACACCTGGCTGTGGTGGCCTGGCCTGATGAAGCTGAAGGGCTGCAGAGGCTTGGAAGAGGAGAGACTGGCTTTAAAACAAACAAACGGGCAGTGCAAGCCCTCATTTGCCTTGTGGTGTGCAGCAGTTGATCTCTCCTGATTCCTGTCCAAAGGGAATGCCTTGGCCTGGCTCTGGGAGGAGGGAGATGTGCCAGGAGCCCCCTCAGCCTGCAGGGCTGTGTGCTCTCCATGACCTGGTGTGCAGCCCTGCTGTTCTGTGGGGGCTGCTCCATTTACCTCTCCCAGGATTTTGCACTGCAAAGCACAGATGGAATAGGATGTGGTTTTACTTCCATTTCACAGATGAGCTCTGCTGCATGGGAGGGCTGAAGGCCCAAATTCATGGAGCCATTTATTTCCTTTGGAAAGCCAGTCAATGGGAATTAAATAGTTTTAGGCCCCTGAATACCTTCTTTGTGGTCCGGGGCTTAGCTGAGTGCTGCAGGTCACAGGGAGCATTGGAGGAGATCAGGAATTCCCACACCCACCTCCAGGCCCCCACATTGATAATTTACCTTCCCAGTCCAGCCAGCTCTAATCCTGTGCCTGGCAGGGCACAAGTGGTGATAAGGTCAGACAGGAGAGATTTGGATACCGGCCCCTACAAGCAGCTTAGAAGACAAATCTTTCCTAGGAAAGGTTTCCTTCCCAGTGCAGACTGATTTCCTGCTTATGGTTCTTATTCTCTTCAACATATTCCGTGGCTCTGGAGAGATGCACTGCAGAGCTTCATCTGTTCCTGCTCGAGGCAAATTTTACAGAGAGACAGGAGTTGGGATGTTTCTACAGCAGGAGGAGTTCAGCCACGAAGAGGGGTTTGACTCTAAGTGCTGCTGAAGTGATGTGATTCACAGCTTTTGTAGCTCCTTGCAAGTTTGCTGCAGGCATTAGCAAAGCTCTTGACTTGAGATGTTCTGCTTTGGAACCAGATCCCCTGACTGTGCATCCCTACCAAGTTACATTTGTAGCTTATAGGTGGCTATAAACAAGAAATGTTACATTCCAGCCACTAAATAGCCCCGAATATTAGATGACACTTCAGTTTTAAAAGATCTGTCTACAAACTATCTTGAATATTTGCAGAAGACATTATGTTTTCAGCCACAATGAAGGAAATTCTCATTTTCTCTGGTGTATGAGGTGGCTTTGCAGGGTGTGTGGTCTGAGATACAACTGCAGAAAGCAGCCAGCTCTGGTTTTCCCTGTTTGTTTATTCATGCTGTGTTCTGTGCCCATTTAACTGGAGACCCTGTATTCTACATACAAATGGAGGGGGATCTGTTTCACCTCCTAGGAACTGTGGGTGTGTACCTGGTGGGTTTTTGGGTGATCCCACTGAGACTGTGGAGCATCCACAGAGCCCAGAGCCGAAGCCAGGATGTGATGCCTTCACAGCAGTGCAGAAATAGAGGTGAAAAGGTGGCATTTCCCAGGGGGCTGGGCTCTGTGTTGGGCACAGGCTTTGTCCCTTTGTACAGGAACAGCAGAACAGTTCTGGTATTTATTTCCTCCTGTACATGAGTGAGGACTCTTGAGACTGGAGCCACTTAGGTCTCTTTGTAAGTGGTGCGAAGGACAAGGCAATGATAAATCTTGTCTGTTATGCTAAGCTGTGCTTCTGAACTGCAGAGAGGGGGATTTGCCAGTGATCAGCACTGTACAAGAATGTAATCCCTCTGGTTTTTTGGTCATCAAATTTATCTTCACTGTATCTGTTTCCTTGGGGAAGAATAAGCCAGCAAATGGAAAGGTTACATATTGCTCTATTTCTTAAACTTTTGTTCTTTACTATTTTTTTCAGCCTGCATGCTAGGAGGTGGTTTCATTTGCAGATGGGAAGTTGAACCATTGTTTCTTTTTTTCCTCTAATTGCAGAAAGGTTCTGATCCTTTTCCTAATGAGGAATATTGCCAAGCTCACCTTAAGTGTTGCAGTCCTCAGGTCCTAGCTGAGCTCTCTTTCTCTCTCCTTATTTTCTAATTACTGTTCTTTCTCTTTAAAATCTTTCCTCATCAGTCTTTTTGGCTGTATACCATACGCCAAAACAGTGGTAGAGTCAAGGAGTTCCTAGCGAAGAAAAAAAAGAAAATCCAGAGGAATACAAGACAGTAATAGCTTAGAAAAGCTCCTGTGCTGAGTAGTTCAAATTCTTGACATATCAGATGAAAAGAGTTGTTTTAAAATAGATTAACTTTTTCTTAAGGCTCAATAATTACAACCCATTGTTATGTGGAGATTTTTTGGTTGGGTGAAAAAATCTGCAGGTTGGATTACTCATGGATCACACCACCTGGCACAATCCATGAGTGGTTCTGCTAATTCTGTCCTTTCCTTTGCTCATTCCTGAATTCTCTGTCCTGCTGGCCTGGGTGTGCAGGGGGATGCTCTGCTTTCCCTCTGTGGCTGTAAGGCTGCCAGTGTGGTGCAGAAGTGCAAGGCAGGGATGATTCCATCCATGGCAGGGACATTTCCATCCATGGCAGGGACGTTTCCATCCGTGGCAGGGACGTTTCCATCCATGGCAGGGACGTTTCCATCCATGGCAGGGACGTTTCCATGGCAGGGACAATTCCATCCATGGCAGGGACATTTCCATCCATGGCAGGGATGTTTCCATCCATGGCAGGGACGTTTCCATCCACGGCAGGGACGTTTCCATCTCTCCCTACAGCAGTTTCTGCCGTGTTTTTACCTGGGCTGGCTCAGGGTGGTGTCTCTGTCCCCACTCCAGGTGTTCTCATCCAGCCTCGAGGCTGGCAGGGCAGCAAAGCCAAGTGTGTTCCCAGCTCAATGTGGCCAGGAGATTCTAGGGAGCATCCTGAGACCTTTGGAATGCTCTGGACTTTCTTGGTGCTGCACCATCTTCCCACAAGACAAGGAATGCAGAGGTGCTTCTGATTCCATTTACAAACCATAATACATTTTTTATGACCTCTGAGTGCTGTGCTAATGAATGGTGCCAGTGTGAGGCTGAAGTCATCTGTTTCCCAGTGCAGGGGTAGCAGGGATGAGAGCTGTCTAAGCCCACATGCATTTATTGTAACCCTAAGATAAGGGGGATACCCTTTAAATGTAAAATTTATTGGCCACTAACTCCTTGCCTGGGTCTGTGGCCTGCCAACCAAAGTGCTGTTTGAATTATTCAGACAACACAATGTGGAGGGTGGAGGAGCCCACAGCCAGCTTTGTGCCAGCTGCTCCTGCAGTGGAATTTTATTTCCCTCCAGTGAAATCTCCTGTAATGTGTGTTTCGATCAGTATATGCAAGTACTGTATAACTATAGATACAAATGTACAAAAATTTTATTTTTGGGAGAAAGTTTAACATTTTAAAATATTTTTTTCCATTCTAAATGGGGAAAAAAAAGGTGAAAATTAAGAAAACTATGTGAAGAAAAAAAAATCTGGGAGTTTTGGTGTAGAACTGAGGAGTTGCTCAATTATTTAGACATACTGAAATATTTGTGTTTCATATTATTCTATGTGCTTCTTGATAACTGTTCAGTTGGGTTCTCTCCACCATGACCAGCCCCTTTTCCAAGGATAAATATTCCTGGCCCTGCTGTGACCTGAGGCTGCCCCTTGACCCGAGGCAAGGACAGCAGTGGGAGATGCCAGCCCCAGCCCGTGCCCAAGGTGGATCCTGCTCCAGATCAGGGCAGTGCTGGCTCCTCAGGATCCGTGACACCACAACTGTGCCACTGCTGTGTCACAGCACAGGGGACAAACTAACTCAGCACTGCTTCAGTGCTCCTCTCTCTGCCTTATCTCTGATCCTAACTGAGCAGGGCAGGAGCACTGGAGCCCTCTTCCCTGGCATGGAGATTTAAGGGAGCATCCCTAGGGACTCATCTCCACATCCCTTTTCTATTTCTTTTCATTCTTCAAACAAAGAAAATAAATATGAGCACGTGGCCCTGCTGCTCACAGGGTAAGTCAGGCACATTTATTTAAGGCATAGCAGTGTGAGATAAGCCCAGGGCAGTGGGAATCCATCTCCTCTGGCTGCAAGGGCTGTGAGCACCTCGGGGCTCTCAGCTGGGTGGAGCACAGGGGGATGGAGGGGTTTGGACCTGTGGTGTTGGACTCAGAGCTGGGGCTGCTTCTGCTCAGCCATGCCCAGGGAACAGGGATGGGCAGCACAGCCCTGGCTGCTCTGCCAGATCAAAGCCTGGAGGTGCAGGGACAGCAGGAACTCACCAAAGGGGACTGGAGAGTTTGCAGGAGGAGTTGAGAGAGCGTGGTGAGATGGTGTCAGCAGAGGTCACAGACAGGGACAGCCAGGTCTCGCTGCTGTTTCAGCTTCAAAAGGCAGCCCCAGGTGTGCTGGAGGTCACTGAGTCAAATCTGCAGCAAAGACATAACCCTGGACTTTGCTGGCAATTTGAGTTAGACCTAGAAAAATCTCTAGAGAAATCACAATGGGACTTTCAGGCTGGCAGAAGCTGGCTGGAGCCAGAGCTTCAGGATCCCTTGGCAGGAGCTCACAGGCTTCTGGCTGAACCAGTCAGAGCAGAATCAACTGTGTGTGCTTCGCCTTCCACAAAGCCAGGCAGCTTCAAGAAAAACACTTCCATGCTCTGCAATGGAGGCTGGCATTGCTCAGCACTTCCTTGGCACTGGCTCCAAGATGAGGTTTTTGCTAACTCAGGTTGCACAGGCTCCAGCAATTTCTTGACTGTTCTGCACAACTGTAACGTGTTCTGGCACAATATTGGAGTGACAAAACAGAGCAGGGAGGGGGCATGACAAGGCTGAGAATGCCATGTCATGTTTGAAAAACATGAAATAAATGAATAGCAATCAATTGCTCTGATGCTTATCTTCATGTATGACACCAGCTTTTACCAGCTCAACAGCTGGCACCAGAGTCTTAGATTTCCTCTACCTCCAGCTTGTATTTGCTGTGTGGCATTGAGGGAGGCCATGGCACCACATTATTTTATAAACAGCTCTTCCCTGTATCCTTATAACACACGGTGCTCACTAAAGCCCAATTTTCAGGAGTGCTCAGCTGCTGAAATCAATGAAGGCTCTGCTTCATTAGAGAAAGTGCTCTGTGGAGCCAAGTTCTCTGAAAAATCAGATCTCAGGTGTTTCCCAATGAATGCTTAAAATTAGCAGATGTTTCTGACCTGAACATGTCAGGACTGTTGTTGCCACCTATAAAATGGGAATAGTGAAATACCTTTGGCAAAACAACTGTAAAATGGGCCATTGGTATTTGTTGAGCATCTATCTGATACTATCAGGAGGAGCTGTACAGAAAAGCCCTTGAGGAAATTAATCATTGTGCATTCAGAGGAGGCTGTGAATGGAGTGTCAGTAAACAAGGCCTAGGTCCACACTATGGACAAAGAGGAACAAACAAAATCCTGAGTGGTTGCTCATTAGCTGAACACCTTCCATTCTGTGTAGGGAAATAGGAGCATGGGATCATGTAATTAAAGATTGTATCTTGGCATGCATGCACAAGAGGCCTGAATTAAGGTGGTGGCTGCAGCCTTAATCCTGGCCTTTCATAACTTCCAAGCCCTTGACTTTGTAACCTCAATAATGTTGCCTTAATGTATTTCTGTGTGCAGTTTAAACCAGGACCTGAAAAGGCAGCTTCTGTTTATCAATGCTGTTGTTAACAAATGGTTTTGGGATGAAAAATCAAAGCAATCTCTTTGCCACAGAAGCGCTTTCACACAACATATCTGGAGCAGACAGCAACTTGCTCTGCTATTGTTTTCCTTCCTCTGCACCATCCCAGCATCCCCCAGCCTGGCACTGCCTTTCATCCCCACTCTGTTGCACAACCCCTTCTGCACAACACTGAACCACTTTGTTTTCAGATTCCAGAGAGATGCAGGAGGCAATGGATTGCAACTTTATGCAATCAAAGCAAACAAAACAAGATTAAACCTTCCTGTGGAGGTCTCGTGGCTTGAAGGAATTGCTGGGATTAATGGATGAGCTACTGCACCCAATATAGTGACATCACACCTCTCTTCACTGGTTCCTTGTGTTTTGAAATACCATAACAGTGGCACTGAGAATCCTTTTCTCTTCTGCATTGTGCTTTACACCTGCCAGCCTTTTCCCCGGTGTTATTTTAAGAATGTTTGCAATTTTTTTCCCTTAGATAAATGCTTCTGAGAAACTAGTCATTCATCAGAAGAATACACAGTACATTTAACTACTTTATTTGGAGGTAAATTAATGGTTATTATAAGCACCTCATTTTATTTTCTGGTTGTGATTAGAAGGACTGGTCAGTGCATTATTTTCAGACCTTTACATCTTGTTGTTTCTGCTGGAATTAAAACAGCAAATTATGAAACATGAGAGAAGTATTGAAGATTTGAGGCATTTTCATCCATCAGCTGTAAAAATTCTCCAATGTAACAGGAACACAATAGGGGTTGACGGAGGCTGTCAAGATGTGATGGCAAATTGGGTACCCAGACTAGCAGTGTTTCTGAGGGGTTTGGGTTCAGTTTGTGCAGCTGTTTGTGCAGGTTTGGGTTCGGTTTGGGTT
>VYZP01077332.1:0-12320 GCA_013400635.1 Hypocryptadius cinnamomeus | reverse complement strand
TTTGTGCAGGTTTGGGTTGGGTTTGTGCAGGTTTGGGTTGGGTTTGTGCAGGTTTGGGTTTGATTTGTGCAGGTTTGGGTTTGGTTTGTGCAGGTTTGGGTTGGATTTGTGCAGGCTTAGGTTCAGTTTGTGCAGGTTTGGGTTTGGTTTGTGCAGGTTTGGGTTGGGTTTGGGTTAGGTTTGGGTTGGGTTTGTGCAGGTTTAGGTTGGGTTTGTGCGGGTTTGGGTTGGGTTTGTACAGGTTTGGGTTCTGTTTGGGTTCAGTTTGTGTGTGTTGCTGTTCTGGATTCCCAGCCAATGATTCCCCCTGTGTGATGCTTCCCTGGCAGGGTGGGCAGGCCCTGGCACAGGGTGCCCAGAGCAGCTGTGGCTGCCCCTGGATCCCTGGCAGTGCCCAAGGCCAGGCTGGACAGGGCTTGGAGCAGCCTGGGACAGTGGAAGGTGTCCCTGCCATGGCAGGGGTGGCACTGGATGGGCTTTAAGGTCCCTTCCAACCCAAACCCTTCTGGGATTCTGTGCTGGCCAAGCTGTAGGATTTCTCTCAGCTGTACCCTGCAGGCATCCTAGTTTCTTGCAAGCTGAACCTCTGTACCCAGTGCAGTGGGTGAAGTGGTTGTGCCATGGTTTCTGGTTCTGTGCTGTTCCCTTTGGCTGTTTCTTGCTTCCCCCATGTCCCATCCCTCAGAGCTGCTGCAGCTGACAGCAGGCTCGGGATGGAACTGGGAAATAATTTCAAATCGACTTTTGTAGCTACTGAAAATGTATTTTCTTTTCCTTTAACTAGCTTCTTCCTTCTGCACTAGTGTTCCCCATCAAATGTGAATTGTTTGTACCTTGAAAGGCTCCAGAAGTGCCTTTCTTACAGTTCTGTTTGACACAGACCTTTGGATGTCTGAATAGTGAACGGGGCAGACTGGCAGCTTCAAGCTTGATTTTCTAAATACTCATGTTTAAAGTGGAGTATTACACTGATATTTCATAACTGATGTTTTAAAAAATGTCTAATTTCTTTCTCCTTTATTCTTGGAGTGAAGGAGAAATTGTTGGGCTCTGATATAAAGCTGTAAAAGACTTTAGCAAGAACCTGAGGAGCAAATAATTGGAATAGAGTTGTAGACTGTTAGAATTGTAATTTGGTTTAACTAGCACTGCAGTGTAAACTACTCCTGTTTTTAATAATCAGTTTTTTAAAGCTGTATTTTACTGAGGTCACATTCAGTGCAAATTCAGAAAGTAAGTTTTTACAACATTGGAATTGTAGTGATAATCCACAAGGATGGTTTGCAAAGGTCAGGGCTTGAAATCCCCGAGCAGCACCTGAAATGTTCATCCAGGGAAATTTCTGCAGTGTATTTGCTACACACTGTGCTTACAGTGTTGTTTTTCATCCAGCATTCCCATAGAACAATCCTGTAATAAGCAGGGGAGCACAGTTATTCAGATGTAGTTTTTAAGGTGTTGTCAGAGGGCAGGGGTGGGCAGTGATGGGCTGGCTCTGGGGTGGGGTTCAGGGGGTGATGAGTGTACCCCACAGAGCCCTGCTCTGCTGCCACTGAAGGTTTAATGTTTAATCAGGGAGCTGTCATTTATGTAGCAAGAAGATGGACTTTGCTGAAATAAATCAGGCACAGCTCCCTGAAAGACCTGATGAGAATGCAGGGTGTCCTTCAAGCCTCCTACCATGAGAAATGGTCTGATGGAGCCAGATCATTGATGATCTGGGGGCTGCTTCTCCTCCTCTGGGCTGGGCCAAGGCTGGGCTGAGGCTGTGGGCGCTGCCTGGAGCCAGGTGATTGCAGTGCCCTGCCAGCCAGGACCCTGCTCAGCACCACAGCCCTCCCCTGCCAGGGCACCCACAGCCTGATTAATGTGCCCAACAGAAATAAAACAAATGGAAATTTTTTTAGATTATACAGTACACTCATAAATATTAATGCACTTTTGTATTGAATTGCGTGTAATTACATATTTATACATTTAAGTCACCTTCCTGATACACTTAAGGCACTTTACTGATGAAAGATATCTCTGAAAGAGAAGGTTTTAAACTGTGCCTAATATGTTTGTAGGATTTACTGAATAATGTGTGGGCTTGTATGCTGGCAGGAGAGGAGAAAAACCTCCATTAGAGACTGGAAGTGTTCATGGGGTCTGCTGCTCAGGCTGAATCCACTCCATGGGTAGCTGCTGAAAAATCTGTCTCGACATGAAATATTGCTACATCTTCTTATCTATGTAGATAAGGTCTGTGCAGTCCTGTCACCTTAGAGTAATTACAGCTTATTACTCTAATCATGATGATGCCTGAAGACTGTAATTAAGATTGTGCTGGCTAATGTACTAGCACACGGCATGGTACACCTATTGTCCTATCTAAACAAGGCAAAGATAAAAATGGGATGAGGGAGAGAGGGCAGAAGTGGGGAAGTGATTTATTCAGGGCTGTGGTTCCCAGCCAAGCACTGCCTCCACAGAGCCTGGGGGCTCCACAGGGCACAGTCTGAGACAATCCCAGGCAGTTTGCACCTCAAACACCAGGAGAACACCCTGGGAGAGCTCTATTCAAGCTCCTTTTAATGCATCTTGTCCACCTGTGTCTAAGTTTTATTCTTTTATCATGTCCTCATCTAGTCTGCAGATGAAGAATTTAGCACACATTTCTATGCACACATTTATTTTCAGGCCAAGTCGTGTCTCTGTTGAAATCCATGAGAGGCTCTACCCCAGAGGTCCCTCACAAAGGGTTTGATCCCCAGAGCTCTGTAATTTCCCCACAGTGGTTTCAGCTGCTGAAAAGCAGACAGCTCTTCTGGAGGAACAGGGTTGTCTGAACACCAATCCTTAGGGCTAAATTTCACAGCAAGCCCACCCACCAAACAGGATTTAAGGCCCCTTTCACAAGTTAGGCACATCTGGAGCTCCTTGGTGCCTTTTTGCTTTGAGCAGAAGAGGAACATTCTTTAATTTTGAACACTCCAGCCAATCCTTCCTTCTGCCTTGGAAGGTGCCTTTCTATCCAGGCTGGGTAAGCCTTTGTGGATTTGGTGTCACTCATCTTGCCACAGGTGTGTGAGCAGATTCCTTCCTCCCAGTCCTCCTGGGGTCCAGGTTCTTAGGTGTATCTGACAATTTGTGAAGCCTCGTGCAGTTGTCTGGAACATGGGCTCTGAGGAAGGGTCATCCCAGGTACATCCACAGTGATCTGCTGAGTCTGACTCATCTCACACCCCCTTAAAGCTAATAGGAACCAGTTATTTCTTGATGGAAGTGCCTGGCCCCTTTAGACATTTTATAAGCTTCTGGAAGCCTGCCACTGTTTCATTTAGATCACTCACAGCTGGGAGAAAAATCCCACAAAAGCTACTTAGTCATTAGAAGAGTTTTATTTTTTTTTTCCAGAAAGTTTCCCCTTTGTTCACTCCTTCAGCCTTTCACATTTACAGTGAATCCTCTTGAATATCATTTGTGTCTACAAACATAAGCTTTGTGTTTTAACAGAAGTCTTTGCTGGTATAACGTTCTACTCATAAAACATTGGATTTTTTTTATGCTGACCTGAAAAAAAAGAATTGTTAGCAGCATGATAGCTATCCTAAGTTACAAATCAGTTCTAACATAAAATATCTGCTGTTTTATAACCTGCCCTTGCTGTCCAGGAGGTCCAGGGGTGTTTCTGGATGCTGTAGTTTTACGAAGCTGTTGATGGGGAGCACTGGTGAAGTGATTACTGCACCTGAGAATTTCCCTTCCTGCATTTATGATGTGCAGCTAAACCTAAAACCTTCCTGGGAAGGGAGGCAGAAGGTGTGCTGAGGAAAGGGCTTGTTCCTGCTTTTAATTTCCTTGGGCAGCTCCATAGGATCCCTCTGCTTGTGCACAAGGAGATCCCAAAGCATTTTAGGAAGATCAGTGCTACTCCTGAGCTCTTTTTCAGTAGGGGCAGGGAGGGACCAATGAGCAGACACAGGAGGTTTCTTAAATTACTAATCCTGTGTTGTAGCTAAGGATGCTCCAATTCTTTTTCATGAGGTTGGATAAGGCTCCTAACTTTTTGGAGATGAATAACAGTGCAAAGAACAACCCAGGGAAAAGTCCTGTGGTGTCTTAGGTGAAGAAAAGGTAGAAAAAATGTCTTATAGCTTCTGTTCAGTACTCCCATCTTTAATGCCTGTAAAATCATTCCCTTTGCTAAATATCAAATTTGAACAATGACTGTCTTCAGTTTAATTAATCATCTCATTGGTTTCAGTTATGAATTTTGTGAAGCTCTTGTGTTTTAGAGAGTCATTTTGGGAGCAGTCTTTAATTAAAGCCAAACTGCTTTTTGCCTTTAGGCATGTTTTTTGCATAAAAAGGTGCCATAATTTGAATTATATTCTCCTGAGCCTCAGTCTTTATGTGACACAGGGACCAATAGCCCTTCCTGCTGTCAGTTATAATATTAAGTGACTGTAAACAACAGCTGAAAGGCTCACAAGATTACCCAGCACCTTATGGTGGGCATGGGAGCTTCTGGCCCGAGCCAGGCAGGTTAGCAGAGAGTGCTGAAAGCACAGCCCTGCTTCAGTAACCTCCCCTCCCAGGGCAGCCCCAGACCCCAGCGTGGGCAGCTCTAGGAGTAGATGTGACTCAGCACGTTGCATTTATTGGATGCAGAATCTGCACTGTAATTCACATCTTCTCAATAGCTTCTCGTTCTTCTCTCCTAATGAGTTCTCCAGCCTCCTCTTCCTCTGCCTGTAATTCTGTGCTTTTGAAAAAGATTCGTTTCAAGTAGCATTTATCTGAAATGAAAATAGGGATTCTGTGTGTTGCAGGTTATTTGTAAGAAAACAGCTGTGGGCTAAGTGACACAACTCACATTTGTGTTACAAGAGTGGAGTATTTTTTATAGACAGACATTGATTCTGGGGGTTAAAGGGTCAGTGACAAAGTTTTCAAATACAAGTTGCTTTTTTCATGCACTTTTCACCCCTCTCCCTGAGACCTGGAAATCTACTGCTTAAGTCAGGCTTGAGGGAAGCATGCCCTGAAGTCAATGGAAATTCATTGGCCCTAACTGGATTTAGGTCAGCTCGTGCCTTGGCTTCTCAAAGAAATAATAAGAATAAATATTGAAAAATCAAGTGTTGTTTAAATCAAAGCAGGTTGTTAATTTAAGCATGATAAACAAATGCTGTCTTCTAAAATGCGTGCTCTCTTGATACATGAGATGCTCATGAGAATTGAGGTTGACTGTATGAAGTCTCAAGGGGGATGTGTCTCCTTCCATGCACTCACTTCATCCTGCCAATTTTATTTAGCATTTGCCTATCTTTTGATTAAGAGGACATCAGTGAAGGGTGGGTTTGTTCCTTTGTTGCTGACTGCAGCATTGCCCTGAGAGTGCTTTGCAGGTCACCTGGAACCAAACCAGAGCTGTAGTTTGACCACGGTGTTTTTCTCCTCCCTTTGCAGAAGGACATAGCTCTGAAACCTCAGGAACGTGTGGAGAAGCGACAGAATCCTCTAGCCAAGAAGAAAAGGGAAGCACTTACCAATGGGCTGTCATACCTTCCAAAAAAGAACAGGCTCCACCACCACCAGTACAGCTCCGATCGGGAAAATGACCGAAACCTGTGCCAGCACCTTGGGAAAAGGAAGAAGTTACCCAAGGGCCTCAGACAGGTGGGAGACAAGTTTCCTGCTGCGGGGAGGGAGGGCTCTGCCCGTTGGTTCATGGTATGTAGAAGCCAATTTCTCATTTTGTGGGACTGCTTATTTTAATGCTTTTGTAGTTGTTTTGTTCTTGGGCTCTTGGGTGTGATGTGGTCAGTGTCCTGCCACTGAGAGGGAGAGCAAGTGGTGCATCAATGCTGATCTGATAAATGAATGTGTAAAAGGAGAAGAGCTTTCCACAGGCTGGCTGTGAGACTGTCAGGGCAAACAAATGAGGTCTCAGTGGTTGTGAGGCCACTTTTGTCCTATGAAGACCTTCTTGTCTTCAGGCTTTGTACACAGAAGCAGAAGAGCCCTCTGAACATCCAGGGTGAGGTGAGGCAATTGCAAGAAGGTCAGCTGTTAATCAAGGCAAAGCTGATTAGAGTGTGAGGAGCTCATTTGTGAGGTGTCAGTGGTGCTGGTGTCTGCTCCCCTGGGTTACTGATCACCCACCCTGAGCAAGAATGTTTGCCTTCCCAGTAGTGGGGGGAGTGAGCAGGCAACAGCCAGGATTGCAAAGCTGGAGCTGAAAATACTGGATTTGTCTTCGTGACTGCGCAGTGTTGTGTTTGTTGTGCTTTTTAAGGAAGAAAGTGTGACAAGTGTGATTTCTATGATGCTGATAGTACATAGTAGTAGTGACTAGGTCAGCTTTTGCCTGTATTTGAGTGATATTAATGACTCTTGAACCAAAATTTAAATGTTTAATGGGGATGGTTGATATTCGTGGAATCAGTTTTCATCCTTGTTTAGTGCAGACCAAACCTTGCTTTGCAGAGAAACTTGTAGCAAATAGTGAGAATTCACTGCTTCTCATTTTGTGAGTTCAGGGACATGGAAGGAACATTGAGGATGACAAGTATGCTGAGTTGTATTCAATTTTGATATGCAGAGTTAGAGAAGCTGGGAATAAATAGGTTTTCATGATAATTTTGAAGCCTATATGTTAAGCTGTATACAGGAATATAGTAAGAGATTATACCGTTCTTTAGCAGAGCAAAGAAACTGTAAAATGCCTGTTCCACACTACCAGCTGTTAAAGGTGTTTCTTCGGATTTAATTTTGCTTGGTATTTCAAAGGAAGGTGGGAAAAACTCTTCAGGATAGTTGCTGCAATGATTCCATTACCAGTAGATATTAAAGGTTGCTGTGTTTCTTTGACTGTTTCCTGTGTTCACCTCCATGGTCTCTGTTCTGTTTTGGTCTGTCAGACTGACTGTGTGCACTGAGAACTCTCCTAGTGGGGCCTAATGCCAGGTGGAACCTTCCTGCTCAGAATTTCATCTGTGAAGGAAATTGCCCTTCCTGCTGATGGAGATTATTTGTGAGGTTGTGTTTTTGGGAATGAATATGCATTGGCTTGGAAGCTATTGAGTTGACAAATGTCACGGAAAATGCTTTTCCTTTGAGCTGATAAATCTGAGTACTCTGCCTAATTCCTAAGGCATAAGACTGAGAGGAAATAAAGTATCTTGCTCAATATAAAGGTAATACATGTGGAGTAGAGCTTCTCAGATAAGAACATTTAAGTCTTATGAACAGTTTAGGTGCTGACAAACACATACAGCTTTGGCACTTAACATGGAAAAAAGATATTATGGAAAAGACTGCAAAGTTCTTTGGAAAGACATGCATAAGAGTTTTGGGTAAGCATTTTCTGACCTCTTTCAAGACATATGGTGAAGAGCACAAAAGAAGGAGGAGATTGATAAGTTCTGAGCACTTTTTTTTTTCTGACCATGTTACACTTTTCCTCCTCAAGTGACTCTTGGCTGCACACCTTGGGTTGCTTTCCCCACCCAGATCCATCCCACTGAATCCCTGGGCTTCTGAAGGGCAAGTAGACAAGATTTGCTTGTCAGCCTTCTCAGACAGCAGTGAGCCAAGAGCTGGGGCCACTGTGGTTTGTGTGTGACACAGGAGGAGTGTCCTCACCTAAAGTTCAGGAGGCTTCTGCATGTATACAGTGTCCTTGCTATATTAGGGCTTTATATTTGATACACAAACAATTTATCCTGCCTCTCCTGTCCCTGGGGGAATCCTGGATTGTCACCTGTGATTACTGTAACTGGATGGCAGGATGCAATCTCAGAGCTGTAACTTGCGTTCCTGTGCTTGCATAAGACCTTGGCTGCTGTCTGTCCTTGCTGGGAAACGTTTTATACCTGGAGATCTGCTCATAGTTTTTCCAGTGGTTAACAGTCCTGTTGGATATGCTTTCCTGTGAAATCTGTTATCTGCTGGAAGTAACTCTCACTGTAGGATTTAGGGTATGAAGCTCCCTTGTCAAACAGATTTAGTTGAAGTCAGCTATTGAAAGCATTGCTAATTAGTTTTCAGAGAAAATCCTTGCAGTATTCATGCAGGTATTTATCCAGCTCTACTGAAATGCCTACAGGTTTATTGAAATCCAGAAAATGTGAAACTGTAGGTTAATTAAGGCTCATATTTTACTAGCGAGAAGACTTTTGAACTCTGCTTTGTGAGCTTTTATAAATGTACTTATTAAATGCCTCAAGGAAATTTTAGTTGGCGTTAAGCAAACATAAGACTCATCAGAATATTTCTCCTGCGTTTTAAATTTAATTTCCTTTACGTTAATTGGTGATGGCATGTTTTTATGTGCTTTCTGTAAAAATCATTTGGAAATCTTAAAGTGAACATTTTTAAAGTAGTAAAAGGGTGGCAAACATTTTTAAATGGGTTTTAATGAGATTTTATTCCTCGAGGTCTGAGCACAGTGGGGCATACCAGGAAACAATGAGCTTTCAGGGCAGAAGGAGGGTTGAGAGTATTTTGATAATGAGGGGGAAGGATCCTTTCTCTTTGTTTGGTGGGTGTGTGATTTGAAAGGAGCAGAAGACATTGACTTGTGCTACCTCCACCATTTCCTTCACTGTTTTTCTTCATCTGGTGGGAGGTTCTTGCACCTTCTTGCAGAAGAGGATAATCTCTGGATATGCTTCTAAAGCAGCAGTGTGTGTGTTGGACAAGGGGTGCCTTGGCTGGCTCACATGTGCACGAGAGCCAGCGGCTGCTGGGCTCTGCCTTCACCACCTGATCCCAGAAACGCTTCCAGAATATCAACTCCCAATCCCAGATACTGCAGGAGTGCAGAGAAGGAGACAAATGGTAATAAACAGGAGGCAGATGATAAATAGAGGGAAGAAAACTCATGATGGAGAAATGAATTAGGAGGTAAATTATAATGAGATAAAGGAAAAATGGGAAGAACAGCAGCAGAAGATACACTGCTGACTCTGGCAGTCCCCAACTACAAGTGCTATAAAGCACTGGCTTTCACCTCGTGGTCCATTACATGAATCAATTAAAGGGGAGTGAGGGGAGTGCTGAAGCTGTTCCGTCTCAGAATTAAGTCCACGATCCCCTTGGCAGTCTCACCCTGAATCTGCACATCCTAAATTTGAGACTGCTGAGCCTCTGGGTGGCTGATGTGGACAGCCAGTGTTGTCCCCTCCCGTTTGTCCTCTGCCATCATCACTCGAGAGCACCACGCGGTTCCCTGCATTGATTCAGTGCCAGCACACTCATCCCCTGGAGCACAGGTGCTCGTGTGCCTCAGTGCAGCAAAGCTGCGGTGCAGAGGGTGAAATGCCCGTGTGGCTGAGCCTGTCCCGCTCCCAGGGTGGCTGGTGCGGCTCCCAGCCCCGCTCCCAGGGTGGCTGGTGCGGCTCTCTGCCCCGCTCCCAGGGTGGCTGGTGCCGCTCCCAGGGTGGCTGGTGCAGCTCTCTGCCCCGCTCCCAGGGTGGCTGGTGCAGCTCCCAGCCCCGCTCCCAGGGTGGCTGGTGCAGCTCTCTGCCCCGCTCCCAGGGTGGCTGGTGCAGCTCCCAGCCCCGCTCCCAGGGTGGCTGGTGCAGCTCCCAGCCCCGCTCCCAGGGTGGCTGGTGCAGCTTCCCAGGGTGGCTGGTGCGGCTCCCAGCCCTGCTCTCAGGGTGGCTGGTGCCGCTCTCTGCCCTGCTCCCAGCATGGCTGGTGCCGCTCCCAGCCCCGCTGCCCAGGGCTCCGGGAGCGGCGGAGGCGGCGGCAGCTCCGCGGGCTGCGGTGGCACCGCGGGGAGAGCAGCAGATGGGCTGGATTGTCACCGGCACTGTGATCCCGGCGAGAGCTGAGTGTGCTGACAAGCGATTTACAATGTGCTATTTACAGTTTGGGTTTGCAGGCTCTCAATGACATCTGAGTGCTCTTTAGCAACTGCTTTCATTACTACTTTTCGAAGAGCTGCTAATTGAAAATGAAATTGTGGGTGGGCTCTGGGAGAGCCGTAGCAGCTACAAGGATGATACAGCCACGGAGAAATGTTTCATTTCTTGGACTCCTTGGACTCCCTACTGGAGCTCTGGGCAAAGGAAGAAATGGGGATATATTTGTGCAGTGTGAGGTCAGACACCTTGGAAATCCTGCCTACAGCACACATCACCCGGAGTGAGTGATAAAGTCTTGAACCTCCTTGAACATAGCTGCTGGGATTTGGGATTCCTGTACTGGCAGCCAGTGGATTTCAGTGACTATGGAACTTCTGAAGATCAGGAAGGAACCTGGGCTGTGAAACTACCTCGTGCATGGCAGCACAGGGGATTGGAAGCTGTGTGTGGGATTTTTGGGCTGGTTTTGCACTGCTGGAGGTCTGGCTTTGTATGAAGTGACAGGAGACATCAGAACTGACTGGTAAAATGTGGGACAAAATCACACACATGTCTTGGGAGTAGTACCAGCCAGGATCAGGTCAGCAGGGATATGGCCACACATTGATGGAAAGGGAGATAATGTTCCCATTCTGTATGTAAAGGGAGAAGTTGCTTGGTTTAGGGTTTTTTTCAGATTCAAGATGCTAGTGCAACCACTTTGAAATGAGTGGATTTGCTGTTTGTGCTGCAGCCTACACGGTGTGGTTTGATTCTGTGCCAGTGTTGCAAAAGTCTGAAGGCACCAAGTGTCACCAGCAGCAAGACCTGCAGGGGCCACTGGTTAAACAAAACTGTGTTAGTATCATGTCACTCAAAGCAATGGTTATTAATCTAGCATATCAAACAACATTTAATTTGGAAAATAGCCCTTGAAATGATGAAAAAAATAGGATTACAGCTCTGAAAGAATAGAAAGGGCCATGTCTGGGTAACTGTGCATCACAGCAGGTTACATCACAGCAGAAGTGGCTGCAGTAATACAGTGGTAGAAGATGTTCATGTGATAAAGGAGATGGGTAGATCTGGGCTTTGAGAACCCTTTGTAGGATAGAAAAGGGGAAAGAGATCTGTGGGGAAGGAATGAAGAGGTGAGGCTTTGCAGAGGTGTAGGCTGGGCTGTGTGGGGTTTTTGAGGGGTGAATGTCACACAGAGTGTGCAAATAGAGGGGGGATGCCTAGAGAGGGGGCAGGTTTTGTGAGCCAATATCCTCTGTCGCTGCTGATGTCCAGCTCAGTTTATCCAGTCCACCATGTGCTGTGGAAATGCTGAGTGCTTCATGCTGGCCAGTTGGTAATTTCACCCTTGGCAGGGACCCACACTTTATTTTCACACATGCACAGTGTGTGGATTCCTGTCAGTGTGGGAGCATGTGCTGAAAGCTGGGCTGCCATTCAGTCCCCTTCTCGTTTCCCATTTGGAAAGCGCCGTGGGTGACAAACAGTGCTTGAATTACAAGCATTTTGTGATTCTCAACTGCTGTTTGCCTCTGATCAGAGGCCACAGAAATCTCCAGCTGCACTTAACCCGCAGTCACCGTATCCAGTGCGTCATCTGTGAAGGCACCCAGCTGCTCAAAAGCATCCAAACAACTTCTGGGCCCTGATAATATATAATTGAGCTCAATGGGCACAGAAAAGACTGTTGTTCTCTGCAAAAAGGACTGAAAAATGATGTGTGTGGCTTCGTGTGCCTGTTGTTCCATGCTGCACATCCCCCCTGGCTTCCCTGAGCTGCTGAATGGGCACGTTGGATTCCAGGAGAGCACACACAAAGCCAGGCTTGGGGAGCCAGGAGAGCACACACAAAGCCAGGCTCAGGGAGTGCAGAGCTGGTCCCAGGACGCTGCTCTGGGCCAGGCAGGGCTGTGCTCAGCCAGAACAAACCCCTGCAGTCACTGATCAGGGCTCAGGGAGCTGCCACTCCACCCAGTGCTCACCCACAGTGACGTGTCACAGGCGTCCCCCCTTCATAATCACCAGTTTCACCTGCAATTTTTCAATAAGCCATTGAATTATACCTCTCTAAATGATACACTGCAAATCCAGCAGGTCCTAATTGCTAATGATGGTTCTGAAAGACTTTCATTTGACTGTAATTAGGTTTGCAAGCAATCAGCTGCCCTTATCAGGATGGAAACACATATAATGTAAAATACAGGCTGGTGGGAAGGGAGCATTTTCTCAAAAGGAGGAGTGGAGAGGAAGATGTTTTATTAGCAGAAGCTGTGACATATTTTAACACCTTGAAAACATCATGTGTGAAATTAATTCTGCTCAGTATTATACCATCTGGCAATGTTATTGTTCTGTATATATTGCCATGTAAGTGTGCTTTTTTCGTCTGGGTATGAGCCTGTGTTTGAAATAGTAATCATGAGTCAAATTGATTACTCAGGATGTTATTCCTGCTAGAAG
>VYZP01077327.1:28073-42798 GCA_013400635.1 Hypocryptadius cinnamomeus | reverse complement strand
ATTATTCCAAATCAACTTCTCAGCTCTAAAACCAGAGGGGAATAAGCATTCCCCAAGGCAAAGGGACACAAGGGACATTTGATCCCAAAATCTTCCTCTGCCATCTCTTATTCCAGCAGCTCCAGCCTGCCCCATTCCCCTGGATCTGCTCACACTCAACAGCCACTGCTAATTGCTGCTTAATTAACTCCAAATCAACCCATAAACGCCTCTGTTTAGGCAGCACCATCCTCACCAAACATCCTGGAGAGCTCCTGAGTGAATATTCAAGTATTTTGGGCTCCTCTCAGGGGCTGCTTGCACCACCCCACTCTGTGATTTTTAAAACAAAACCACCTCATCCCACCACCTCAGAGGCCAAAAGGTCTCTTATTTTCTTTTTTTTTCTCCATTTCTACTCTTCCAGATGCAGATTCTATTCCTCACAGAGCTGAGGAAGGAAACAAACCAAAACAGTCACCCAAAACTCAAAAGTTTTTAAGTTCCTGTGGATTTTAACAACATTCCCTGACCCACTGCTGAGATTGATTTCCAGAGCTGACACTGAGATGGACTGGAAACAAATCTGCCTTAAAAACGGGAGAGGTTCTGCAGAGCACATCAAAAACTGCCAGAAAACAGGAGCAAAAAAAGGTAAAAAAAGGAATGAACCCACAAGAGAGGGGCAGAGCTGATCTCAGCTGGAGGAAAAGCCCCAGGAGGGGAGCACTCCCATCCATCCCAGCTGGAACCCCCAGGAATCCCACAGGGATGCAGCTCCCCAGGCTGGGGGAAGCTGGAGAAGGGAGATCTGCACCTCAGCAGCTTCACTGCCCTCAGAATCAACATCAAAAACCCAAAATGTTCCATTTGTGAGACAGCTGAGGTCTGAAAATGCATCAGAGGGGGAAATGATCCCAACCAAAGCCTTCCTGTTCTCACACACCACTCCACCATCCCAAAGATTCCATGGATGTGGAGCCTGGGGATGCTCCAAGTGAAAACAAGGAATTGTCCAACTCCAGGGATTTTATCCCTTCCTATTTATCCCTTCCTATTCCAAAACAGAGCTTGAAAGTGCCAAAATCTGGGCACAGGAATTGCATTCCCTGTTGAGGACAGGTCTGAAACAAAGCTCTAAACCTAAAGCTGCTCCTAAAAAAAACACCCCAAAATTTCTCCATCACCCTCTTTTTACCAGGATCACCTTCCCAGGAAAGACAGAACACCAAGGGCTCCATAACCATGGGCCATTTTTCTGCTTCCATGAGCTGCTCCTGCCAGGAACTCTGAAAATCCAGGATCCCAAACAGAGCCAGGCAGCAGCAGCAGCTCGCCATGGAAAAATAAACCAAAAATAAAAAGAGATTCCCAGAAGCAAGACATGAGTTCAGCTTCCAGGATTCCCTAAATCCTATCAGTTATTTGAATTTTTGGGTTCCATGGAAGGTGTGACCAACAGTAGGGGTTTATTCCCATCTCCAGAAGCTGGGGAGGATGCTGGGTTCTCGTCTTTTACCAAACTCTTTTGTTCTACCAAAATGCTTTGACCTTCCACATAACCCAAGCCAGCCAGGAACAAACTGATGCAAAAATTACCAAGCATTCCACAAAACCAAAGCTACTCCAGCAACAGGAACCTAAGAAAAAAGCTTCTGTAATGCTGCATTTTTAATTTTTTTTTTTTTTTTTAAATCACCACGGTACAGAACTAAACCAGAATCTACTCTAACCCCACCTGCCCTAGTGCTAAATAAAAAACAAGTTGTGAGGAGCTGCACAAAACTGCTCCTGAAGTGACCTAAAGAACCAGCAGCTGACAGAGCTGAGCCCCCAGGGAGGCTCTGTCAGGAATGTGACCCAGGAAAAGCTGGCAGCTCCCTGTCAGTCCATGTGCCTGAAGAGGCAGCAAATGAACAAGGAAATATTCCCTTCAGTGACCTGAAAATTGCAGTGGAGAAGAGGCAGCAAAAGCTGCTCCTCTCCCACCTCCTCTCCCTCTCCCATCAGCTTTCCCAGCTGCCTCCTGAGCTTCTCATCCTGTCCACACTGATTTTTTTCCTGCTTCATTTTTTTTTTTTTCCTGTTTTACCTGGTGGAAACCTTCCCATCCAGGCTCCATTTCCACAGGAAAAACTGGATCTCTGTGGCACAGCAATTTTGGGAAGCTTCTTGGAGAGGAGCAGGAGCCCACAAATAACATTTTTTGGGCTTGACCCTCTGCCCAAAGCCATAAAAGCTCACAAAGAATTAAGTGCACAAATTTTCAACAGCTAAACTTGGCTTTTCTCCACAGGGGAACAAGGGGGAAGGGAAGCAATTAAATTGCAAGTTTTTAGTGCTCATTCATGAATTTTCAATTCGAATCCCAGCCTGCAAATGTCAAAAGTCCAAGTATTTGGTAGGCATAAAATTGGCCAACCTGAACCAACCAAAGTGCTGCTATTTATACAAACTCTAGAAATTTCCCAGAGCAGGCTCCAAACATGCAAACCAAACAAAAAAATTCCAGATGCCTGCTCTTCATGATCACCTGCAGCTTCGCTTCTGCATTTCAAAAATAAAAATAAAATTAAAAAAAAGAAGGTCAATATTGCACATTTTAAGAGCTGCTGGCGCAGGAATTTCCTCCTGCATCTGCTGATGTCTAAATGTGAAGCATTTTTTGCCTCTGACAGGAGCCAACAGGAAGACAGGTCACTCCATGAGCTCACTCCCTGCTTCTCCACCTGAAAAAGGAATATTTTTTTCTCCCACTTTTCCCCTGGGCAGGTGAACAATGCCCAAAAAAAGCGACTCTGTTCCACCCACCTGTCCCAGGTGTCACGTCAGGAACACACAAAAGTGGTTTTTCTGTATCTCAATGTCAGGATATAGAAAGGGAACATCACTGCAAGAAAAGAAAAGTCCTGGGAGTTGTGGCTTTAAAGGGAATTCCAAGCCTGCAAAAGTGGCAGAAGGAAAAAAAAACCTCTGGAAAAGTTTGAGTTCACCACTTATCCATGGAATAGGTGCAGTATTTACAGCAAACTGTCAGCTCCTCGTGCTGGAGAGGGGAAAATCTTCCTCTGCTCGTGGCAGCTCGGAGGATGCTGAAGGAAAGAGATGTCTCCATCTGTTTTCTGGGAATTTTTTATGGGGAAGATCCTCTGACACCCCCAACTCAAAGCCAGAAGTTGCTGCCTGACATCAGATGCCCCACATTGGAAGGACACAGATCCACAGCCCAACATTCCCAGACTGAGGGGCTGAGAGAGGAGCAGCTCTCATTTTTTCGCCCCTCAGTTTTCTTAGAAGGCCTCCTGAGGTGTAAAAATCCACCTAGAAATTCCATCTCACCTCCAATGGCTCTGGAAAACAATCCTGCATCATTAATCCAGGACACCAAGGAGGTGAAAGCAGATTAACCACGAGGTTAAACCCCTCAGCCTGGTTTGGGATCTGTGCTCCTTCCAAAAAAAAAAAAAAACCAAAATCAACAGCTCCACTGCAGAACTTGGGATAAGAGCTGGCAAAAGAGGAGCTTTTCCACGTGGGGAAAAGCAGGAAGCTTTTCCAGAACTGTGGGGAAAGAAGAGCAACACTAATGCTGGGATGTTGCTGTTCTCACTCACCCTGCTGGGCTCTGGAATTGCAGGTCAGGCAGAAACCTCCCCTAAAAACCCAGGGAAAATCCCCCAAAACTGCAGGGAAAATCCCCCAAAACTGCAGGGAAAATCCTGCCATCCTGCTGATCCAGGCTGTGGCACAAGAAATGTTTGGACTCCAGCATTCAAACTCTGTGAGAAGTGAAAGGAGCTCATCCCACCGTTCATGGGAAGGGAAGGAGGGCAGGGAAACATCCCAAATCCAGCCCCACCTCTTCTCCCAGGGGCTCCACAGAATTGTCCTGGACATAAACTTGGAATAAATCCTTGAAAAAATATTTCTCCCTGCAAAAAAACAAAACAAAACAAAAAAAATAGAGACAAGGGCAGCAGAAAAAAAAGCCCCGGTGCTTTTGTTGCTGCAGAAGTTGGGGTGCCCCCAGGCAGAGCTGGCAGCACACACCCCATTCCCAAGCTTTTCCTGGAATGCCAGCTTCCATCAGGATTCAGGGTTCTCCTTGCTGAGCACAGGAAGCAGAAGAACAGAGGGTTTTGTCTGTTTGTTTTTTTTCCAAGAGTCACAGAGAAAAGCCTCCTCTGGTGCTGTTTGCTGCAGTCAGTGCAGACTCAGTTGCTGCAACACCACCCAAAATTCCTTTTGGACACGGGGAAAAAACCTTCCAAACCGAGGAGGAGAAGAGACTGGAGCTGCAGCTCCTATTAAGGCGTTTGCATATACATTCCCAACCTGGGTTCTTCCAAAAAAAGGGGGAATTTTTGCACAAAAAAGGCTTTTTTTTTTTTTTTTTTTTGATTCGGGAATGGCAACAACTCCAACTGTTGAGAATCTCTGTGGAATTACAAACTGCTTGTTTTAAAAAAAGGTGGTTGAAGGGAAGTGTCCCATCTTTGCCTTGCCCACTGTGTCCTTCTGCAGGAATTCCATGTGCTATGTCTTCTGCAGATCCGGGGAAAAGGGGCCAGGGGTGGAAGGTCCATCCAGTCCAGAGAGTGTAAATGGGCCATGACTGTTCAGCACGGATGGAAACTAAGAGATAAAACAAGAATCATCAAAAAAACACTTTAATTCAATGTTCCTCCCATATCTGTGCACAAAGAAGGGCAAAAAATACCCCAAATGTGACAACAAAACAAAGCAAAACCACCCCAGATTTCAAGGATGCTCTTGGCTTCTCACTTTTAATTTATTTTTTAATACCAAGTGGTGTCACAGTGACCCCATATCCTCATTAAAATGTGATTTTAATCCAGATTCTGAGAAAAACAGGGTCTAAATTGCCCCTCAGTTAATTATCAGCCCTTTCCAGGCTGAAATATCCATTGTCATTTCAGCCCTCCTTGTTTATTCCCTATCCTCATGGTACAGATGAGGAAGTTCCTTCATCTCCATGGAGATGACAGATCCCAACCCAGAAGATTTCATTAAATTCTTTAACCTCAATGGAATGAAATGAAAATTTAATTGAATTGGCTAAATTCTACCCTTTGCCTCAGCAAATTCAGGCAGCAAATGTGGTAATTCCAGTGCCAGAGTGGAAGTGTGAGGGAAACACATGAGGATTACAACTAAAGGAGGATTTTTTTCTCAAATATAGTGGATTTTTTTCTGATATAGTAAAAAATACCCTGGCCTTGGACACTTCCAGGGATCCAGGAGCAGCCACAGCTTCTCTGGGCAGCTGTGCCAGGGCCTCTCCACCCTCACAGGGCAGAATTTTATGGATTTCTTCCATAAAAATCATCAAAAACTGTGCCACACATCGCCACAGAGATCAAACACACACTATTTCTCCTCATTAGTTGTGAGATTAATTAATATTTCTTAGGAGGAATGATTGGAGCAATCAATAGAATGGAAAAATTCTAAAATTCAGGAAAATCCTAACCAAAAAAAGTTACAGGGAGGAAATTTTTACAGGAAGAACAGACCTAAAAAAGAAAAATAATCTCTAAAGCAGCCCATGCTGCAGTTAGTTCCAACCATTCCTGAAACACCAACATTTACAATATCCTGAAATAAAACCGGCAAAAAAATAAAATTAATGCCCTCAGAAGCTCCCATATGGGGCAGGAACCAACAACTCCTGCTTTATTTCTGCTGCAAATATTTGGAATAACTGATCCCTGCAGGTCTGCTGGGGAAGGGGCTGGAAATCCCTGGAAAAACAGGACTCACCTGGAAGAGGGTGTTAGCACCTTGCAGCCGGGCAGGGCTGAGAGGAGCCACGGGGCTCAGGGTGCTCCAGAAGTGGATGCTGGAGAGCAGAGGGCTGGGAGTCAGCAGGATGGGAGTCTGAAAAGGCAGGAGAGCCAGCTGTGAGAGCCTTTCCCACGGAATTCCAGCTTTTCCCACGGAATTCCAGCCTTTCCCCATGGAATTCCAGCTTTTCCCCACGGAATTCCAGCTTTTCCCCACGGAATTCCAGCCTTTCCCCTGGAATTCCAGCTTTTCCCCATGGAATTCCAGCCTTTCCCCTGGAATTCCAGCTTTTCCCCATGGAATTCCAACCTTTCCCACGGAATTCCAACCTTTCCCACAGAATTCCAGCCTTTCCCCGTGGAATTCCAGCTTTTCTCCATAGAATTCCAGCTTTTCCCCTGGAATTCCAGCCTTTCCCCACAGAATTCCAGCCTATCCCCATGAAATTCCAGCTTTTGCCCATGGAGTTCCAGCTTTTCCAACACAATTTCAGCCTTTCCCCATGGAATTCCAGCCTTTTCCCATGGAATCCCAGCTTTTCCCCATGGAATTCCAGCCTTTCCGTATGGAATTCCAGCCTTTCCCCATGGAATTCCAGCCTTTCCCCGTGGAATTCCAACCTTTCCCCATGGAATTCCAGCCTTTCCCCATGGAATTCCAGTTTTCGCCATGGAATTCCAGCTTTTCCCCTGGAATCCCAGCTTTTCCCCTGGAATCCCAGCCTTCCCCGTGGAATTCCAGCTTTTCCCCTAGAATTCCAGCTTTTCCCCATGGAATTCCAGTTTTCTCCATGGAATTCCAGCTTTTCCCCATGGAATTCCAGCAGGAAAATTCCAGCCTTTTCACTGGAATTCCAGCTTCTCCCATGGAATTCCAGCCTTTCCCACAGAATTCCAGCAGGGAAATTCCAGACTTTCCCACAGATTCCAGCCTTTCCCCATGGAATTCCAGCTGGGAAATTCCAGACCTTCCCCTGGAATTCCAGCAGGGAAATTCCAGCCTTTCCCCTGGAAATCCAGCCTTTGCCACAGAATTCTAGCCTTTGCCACAGAATTCCAGCCTTTCCCCACGGAATTCCAGCTGGGAAATTCCAGACTTTCCCCACACAATCCCAGCAGGGAAATTCCAGCCTTTCCCCTGGAAATCCAGCCTTTCCCACAGAATTCCAGCCACAACACTCCCTCAGCTGCCAGAACCCCCATCCAGCTCTTCCTCCTGCTCCTCCTCCTCCCTGCCAGCCCCATCCAGCTCTCCCTCCCTCCCCTCACTGAGCAATCCAACCCTTTTTTTTCCCCCAAATCCCGCTGGAAGCCACAGCAGAGCAGCTCCTCCTCCAATCCAGCACCCCGGAAAAATGGGATTCTGGATTTAAAAAGGAAAAACCAATGGGCACAAACCCACTCCTGGTGCCACTGACAATGCCAGCAACAACAAAAGGAGTTTCCATCCAGCTCCTGAATATTCCAGGTTCACCAGCCAAGCACTTCCCAGGGTGCCAAAAGAACAATTCCACTTGGATTTTGTTTTTTTACTTCTCCCCTGTCTTCAGCCACTTCAGTTTTCAACCAGCAGCTCCCCCATGGTTTCATTCTAATTCCAATTTATTGCAGGGGAGAGATCACACAGATACAGAATGATTTAACAGCCCTGCTGGATTCAGTTCCCTTCCAAGTTTTCCATGAGACATGAAAGCTTTCCTTTCCCACACAAAGATAACAACCAAATTAAGCAGCTGCTCTTATTGCTGCTTGCTCACAAGACTTTGGCTTTAACTAAATGCTACTAATTGAGTAAAAAAAGCTCAGCAGACACCTCTGTGGGTCTGGTTTTGAAGAATTTTCAGGCCCAGCTGAAGGATTTAGGAATAATTCAGTATTCCCCTGGCAAGGTTTACAAAATCCTGCTGGAGCTGGTTTGGGTTTTGCCTCCACATGTCAGCCCTGTGTGCATGCCCAGCACCTGGGCACACTTTGGGGTGAATTAACACCAAACTTGTGTTTGATTTAAAAAAACAAAAAAAACCAACTACCAGGGAGTGACATCCTGAGTTTCAAATCTCTGCATACAATGAACTATTCACTTCCCACTTGCTGTTTTCAAGCATAACATCATCACTATTGTTAGTTTAAACAAAAAAAAAAAAAAAAAAAAAGAAACCAGGAAGGGAATTTAAGGGGATTTGGTCACCTGAGAGAAAAGTGCTGGAGTAAGAGAAGCAGTTGGGAGAGAAGGACTCAGGATGCCCAGAGGACTGGGATCACTGCCTGTGATGACCAGAGTGGGAGCCAGCTCCAGCCCTTTGGGTTTTTTCGATCTGGAGAGGTGATTGGCAAATTCCTTCTCCAGCCCAGCTGAATCCTGCTGCTCTTTGGGCTCTGGGGATTGGTGCTGGAGGCCCTGGGCCTGCTCCAGCTGCTGGGAAGCCACAGATTCGATGTCCGTGTCAATGTCCAGGTCGGGGTTGGAGCTCAGGGGTGGCGAGGGGGGCGTGGAGGGCACCTGGAGGGTGGGAGAAACTGAGGATATGGGGGGGGTCGGGGTGAAGCTGGTGCTCAAGTTTGGCAAAGGTGCTGGAGGAGCTTCAGGGACGGTCAGCTTGGGCAGGACCAGCGTCTCCAGGGTCTGCAGAGTCTCCTCAGAGCCCAGGGGAAGCGAGGAGGACACGGTGGGGGTGGCAGAAGCTGTGGAGGTGACAGCCACCGCCGAAGTGGTGGAGACCAGGGGGGCAGAGGGAGGCTTTTTGGAGGGCATGGTGACAAACTTGATGACAGAAGGGGTGGGGTCCTGAGGTTTCTTCTCTGTCAGCTTCTCGGCAGGGTTCTCGATCTTGATGGACCTGAAGAGCTTCACGCTGGAGGAGTTGAGGGAGTTGAGGGTGAAGGAGGAGTACAGGCCTGAGTGGATGTAGTCATTGCGGCTGGAGGACTTAGCACAGGACTGGGATTTCTCCTTCCCACAGTTTTCCACATCCTTGGGGGTGCTGGTGACCTCCCCAAAGCCGGGCATTTCGGGGTCCCCCTCGATCCGGCCCACCACGAGGGGATCCATGTTCAGGATCTCTGGGTACGACACGAATTTGTACACAAACTTCTTCCCATTCACCTTCTTAATGATATTCTGGGGGGAAGAAGACAAAGTATATTTAGACCTTTCTTCAGATTAATTTTCTTCCTACAAACACTGCCTAAAATAGGCAGAGGAGTTAAAGTCTGTAATCTTTCAGCCAAAAAAAAAAAAAAAAGAATGTTTCTTCTTTTCCTGTTTTAAAAACACCCTGCGTGTTCCAGTTCTGCTCTTGGAGCTGGCAGACAAAACACTGCAACAGGTGAGCTTAACCTGACATTAAACATACTAAAAACAGCCTAAAAACTGCCAAGAAATCCTGTTTAACATCAAAAAATGCCCATTACCCTCAGCAAGAATCACTCAGCTGGGAACACTATGGGTAATTTAATAGAAGAACTTGCTAAAGGGTTTCTCCAGGACTGCAGAATGGAGAGCTTGCACTTCGAATCAAACCACCTTTATTCTTAATAAGATGATAATAAAGGAAAATAAGCAGCTGAACTCGTCAGCAGAATGCAGGCTAATCAGTTATTTCAATACCACAGAACAGCATCTGTCAAACTTGTTTTGCTCCTCAGCGAAATGCCACACACACTTTGGACTTGGAATTATCCTTATTTATCATCCCCTGATTGCTGCTGAGATCTCTCAGCACCGAGGCAGATTTGTGGCACCCAGTAATGAACACCAGCACCTCCCACCTGCTCCAGGCTGAGGCTCCTCAGAAACTGGGGGTTATTTTTATCTGCTCCACTCACACACGAGCAGCCGTGGGATAAAGGGAAACAAAGGTGAGACTCGAAGATGTTGCATAAACAAAAGCTTCTTACTCTGCTGGGCTGAAAACAATGGTCAAAGTGAAGGCGAAATTCTGAATACACAGAGAAAATAAAAATACTTAGGGATGGAAAATGTTTATTTTGAAAGAAATAAACGTAAAGGGAAAGCTGCAAAAAGATCTGGAAGTGGTGCAATATTCACGCTCTCCATCATCATCCTCTCTCTGTGCTTTACCTGGATTTTAACCCTTGCAAGGGTGTGTATTTTTGGAAGGGGGATTAGGATCCAAAGGCAAATTTGTATTAGCAAAGACACCAAGCCAACACTCTGCATCAAGCCACCAGAACCTCCTAAAACAACCGGCGAGGAGGAAACAGCGCAGTGATAAACGAAATGAAAAACCAACCCAACACCTTTAAACAAAGCAGCCCAACTTCCTCCAACCTGGCAGAGGCACAGCAGTGCCACCCCTCCCCTGGAGGAGGAGGAAACAAAGCTCCTTAGCTAAGAGGGATGAGGATTGGAGCAGGATTTCCACCCTACCTTCACGTAGTAGTAGCGCAGCGCCCGGCTGAGTTTATCATAGTTCATGCTGGGCTTGTTCTTGCGGATCCCCCAGAGCCTGGCCACCTCCTCTGCCTGCAGCAGCTTGAATTCCCCGTCGTTGGAGGTCCAGCAGATGATGTTCTTGTTCTGGGGCTCTTGGAGCAGCTGGAGGAGGAACTGCCACAGGGTGATGGCACTGTCCATAGCAGAGAGCTGCAATTCACAAAGGCAGGTTAAGCCCGGAGCATTTCCCTTCTCTCTCCCTACAAGGGGGGGGAAATGGAGCAGAGATTGTTATTTCCAAAGCCAGCAAGAGTAAAAAATTATTAGTCACCAGTCGTGAAAGATGTTCCCTGCAGAACTGAGGGGCTGAGTGCCAACTCTGGCGTCTCCTCCCACATGTCAGTACTTTTCACATGGGTTATATTTAGCCTCATTTAACTAAATCAGGTCACTTTGGGTAAGTTGCAGTGAGTCACTACCCCCAAAAAAAATGTTTCCAAGTTGTTCCATGTTCACCCACTCTAGCCTGTGCTGCTTTGTGAGAAAGAGCTCAGGTACACCCAGGTAGGGATCAAACCACCCCCTCACCTCCTCCTTTCCCTCCTGCTCCCACCTCACAGGGAGCACAGCACAACCAGGAACTGCAAAGCTCCAGGAAGATGCCAGAGCCAAAACAACTCAATTTCCCCTCAGATTCCATTCCAGCCTCTCAATCACCCCAATCTCCCTTCAAATCTTTCTTTTCCAGGTATCACCCCTGGTTTCTTTAATGAGAGTAAGCACAAAACTAAATTAAAATTATTCCAAACACTGTCTTTGCTCAACTCTCCATTCCTGCCATGTCTTACCCACGTCAATGGTTTAGGCTGGGACTTTCTAGGACTGATATCTGCCAGCTGATTCCTGCTCTGAAGCTGCTGATGCATAAATTCATCAAGGATAGACCCAGGCAAGTAACATTTTACCTCAACCATTTCTGACTACACCAAACAGTATTTCCACAAATATTTTTCAGCAGAACACTCATCATTCTGGATAAGATACAGTGTGAACTAAACCAGGCAAAATATTAACTCAGCAGGTCCTATAGATTCTCTTAGTCCAGAACTGTTCAATTAACACAGCTTAAACTTCTTCCTGTGAAACAAAAACAGATGAAAAAGTGCTCTGGGATAGTGACTAACACTGGATACACATAAGCACTACATTTTTCCCTCTAGGAAAGGGGGTCCAGGGGTTCCATGTGGGTGAGTTTGATATTCAAACACTAATCCCAAGCTCCAAACCAAAGGCACCAAGGCCAGCCTCAGGGAGCAGGAGCCAGGCTGGTGTTGGTTGATGTCCCTGTGTACCCAGGGCTCAGCCTGAGATCCAGCCCGCCCTGCCAGCTCATCCTTGCTCCCAAAGCCTTTTATTCCAATCTCATTAGTGCCCAGCACTTAGCCAGCCCTATATAAGGAAGGGAACTGTGTCCAGGGGAGAGGCTGAGCACTCAGGGAGCCCTGGGACAGGATTAGAGCTGACAGTTCACACAGGGCTCTCAGGCAAACGAGGTGCCCCGGGGCATGGCACCTTTTTGGGCACAGCCCGTGGCATTTCAGCCCTTCTGCAGAATCCCTGCCTCATGGCACACAGGCTGATGTGACATTGATCCAGGCAGGTAAATTGCTGCAATTACATGGAACAATCTCAAAGTGAAGGACACCCACACCCCCTGGTTAGGCTGGCCCGAGGTGCTTTCCCTGTTAATTACTGCACACGTACAACTCCCTGCTTGCCCAAATTAATTGCTCAGCACTCGAAGAAACTGGAGGCTGTGCTTCCAGACTCTTCCCACACTGCTCTGTGCTGTGCCAGCTGATCCATACAGGATTTAGGGACCAGGAAAACACCTTAAAACCCTTCCAGGACCGCCTGGTGTTGCCACTTGTCCCCAGCATCCCAGGCTGGGAACGTCGGGGCCGTGCCTCGTTCTCCAGGGGGATGATGCAGCCACACGTGGTGGAGAGCACGAGGACTTGGTTCTGCCACCCAGCAGAGCTGTCAGGAGCACTGAGATGTGCTAAGAGAGAGCAGGCAAACGAAGCTGAGTGATTATTCCCACGCTGAGTTTATCTCCAGCACTCTGGGAGCACTGCACCAAACTGATGCAACGTGGAAATCAGATTAGCAACAGGATGTCACAGTGGCAAAGGCTTTTTTTTTAAATTTTTTCCCACCCCTCCTGCTAAAAATCCATGCAGCTTTCATCCCAGAATTGAACTGGTGTCATTCCATGGGGCTGCTTCCCTTGAGGAAGTTCCACCTCGCTGTTAATTCCAAGCTGGCCCAAGCCAAGCGTTGCTGCCCAGGTTACAGCTGGTCTGGAATCCAGCTGGAGAAGCACAGAGCAGCACAAGGTTCTGTAAAACAGCACAGAAAGTTGCCAAAATGATGGAAAACACTAGATATTAAAAAACAAACAGAAAAAAAACCACCTTTCCCAGAGATGAGCTAAGCCGTTCTGAGGAGCGTTTACCAAAGTTAAGAGTTCACGCTGCTCAAATCCTGCATTTTCCAGCTGGAAGGATCCTCAGCCAGGGGCAGAGTTACAGACTGTACTGGAGAGCAATTCTGATCAAGTTCCTCCTGATGTTTCTGGCATTTGCAGCTCCAGGCGTGTCACGATTCTGTCCATCACTCAGAGGACACATGGCACATCCCCAGCTTGGAAAAGTCTTGTTTAATAAATATTAAAAAGGGTGGAGAGGCCTCACTGATCCCCTGGCTGTCACAGAACAGCAGCAGAGAGTACTCTGGAATTGTTCATGGATGGGTTTTACTGCATGAAACAGAATGAATATTCCACTTTATTAAATATTCACTGCATTCATCTCCAGGGAATGATGGAGATCCCGCAGTGGAGCCTCATGGAAACTTCAAAGAAATGGGGAATGTGGAGTTTTTCTGGAGGTTCTGTCCAAATGGAATGCCACAAAACAACCTTGGTCAAAGCAATGGGTTCACAGGTGGATTTTGCCCCTTCAGAGTCCAGGAGAGAGCTGTTACCTGGGAAAGTCCAATGTGTATGAGGAGACAATGTTGTGTCTCATTTAACTTTAGTACCAAACTAGAAAAATACATAAAAAACCTCTTGTTTCTCCAGGAAAAAGCAGAATATAAAAAAAACCATCACACGAGATGTAAAATGAAAACCAGAACAGGTGAGCTGAGCACCACCAAATGTGAGGAAAAGGTTTTTCCTTCTCCAGCAGCCAGGGCAGGAGGCAGCTGCTGCCCTTCCTGAGCCTTTCCCTTGGCACCAACAGGGATGAGAAGTGGCTCAAGAACCCCCTGCCCCACACGACTGAGGGTGAAATGTTCTCCCAGTTTGTAAACAGCATTTCAACTTGTTAAATTCCCTCAGAAGGCCCCACTCTCCTCCTCTCACAGCTCTCCAGCAGCACAAAAACCCCTCCTAAACCCACCTGCTTTTCCTCCAGGATGAGCACACCAATAACTGCAAACCATCCTTTTGTGAAGGTTCTTTTCCCTCCTAAGAGCCCGTGGAGAAAGGAAAAAGGAAAAGGGAATGAAGCTGAGAGCCTTTCCCTTCCTGCACCATGTGAGCAGGAGGAAAAAATAGTTGCTAGAGGCAGAGGGCAGCTCTGCTTTGTAATGAGGAGCTAAAATAGAGCACTATTATTGTCTTGAGATCTTCTCCGACGCCTACGGGTGACCCTGGGAGCTCAGCAGGAGCTGCCAGGGTTTGGCACAGAGCTCCCAAAAAACCTGAGCCTCCCCTGCTGCTGCTGCAGCTCTGCTGGAGGCCTGGCCTTTGCAGGAGTTTATCCACAAAAGCCAGGATTTGGGATTTGTCTCTTCCCCTCGATGGGATTACAGGGCCTGGTGGTTTGGTTTTTCCTGGCAAGGTGAGGAAATGGCACAAAAAATCCAAATATTCACCCTCTTTGCTCCCTCTGCACGCCCTGGGAAGGGACTAAAGGCAGGATTAGGGGGGTTAGGCCTGTCCTAACCCCCTCCTTCGAGGTCTTCTGGCAGATTTCCTGTGCTTTGACTCAACACCAAATAATCTCCAATAATCTTTCACCTCCATTTGTTGCAGCAGCCTCTGCTAAAGCATCTGCAGCCTGATGACTTCTGCAGATGGGCTGAATAAAAAAATCATTGTCAGGCCCCCAGACAGGAAGAAAAGCCCAGAGGAAAGGAAAGGATGTCCCAGGCACAGAGCAAAACCATCCCCAGCACGGCTGAGCTGGCAGGGTGACAGCTGAGCCAGTGTCACAGCCAGGGGACAGCCCCAAAAAGGGCCCTGGGAGACACAGAAAGGGCTTCTAGCCCCAAAATAAAAATTGGAATAAAGGCAGCAACAGGTCTGGGGAAGGAATTTCCAGGAAATTATAGGAAAAATCCAGGAAAATCCAGGAAAAATAATCCAAGGAAAAATCCAGGAGGAAAAAAATCCAGGGGGGAAAAAAAAAATCCAGGGGGGGAAAAAAAAATCCAGGGGGAAAAAAAAAAAATCCAGGGGAAAAAAAAAAAA
>VYZP01077327.1:10629-24066 GCA_013400635.1 Hypocryptadius cinnamomeus | reverse complement strand
CTTCCGCCCACGGGCCCGCGGAGCTCGCGGGAGGCGGCCAATCGGAGCGCGGCACCGAGAGGCCGCGGGCCAATGGGAGGGCGCGCTGCTGGCGCGGGGCGGGGTTAGGGGTGGGGCCTGGGGCGCGGGCGGGACGCGCGGTCCCGGTGCCCGGGCCGGGCCATGTGCGCGGGCCCGGCCCCGAACCGGCTTCGAACTGCCCCGAACCGACCCCGAATGGCCCCGAACCGGCCTCGAATGGCCCCGAACGGGCCCTGAACGGCTCCGGAACCGGCTCCGAACCGGCCTCGAACGGGCCCCGAATGGCCCCGAACCGGTGCCGAGTGGCCCCGAACCGACCCCGAATGGTGCCGAGTGGCCCCGAATAGTTCCGAGTGACCCCGAAGCGGCCCCGAATGGTTCCGAGTGACCCCGAAGCGGCCCCGAATGGTTCCGAGTGACCCCGAAGCGGCCCCGCCATCCCCCCAGCTCCGCGCCTGCCCTCAGGGGCTCTGGGGGGAGCCCACAGGCTCTTGTCGCCCCCCTCACGCCGAGTGTTGAGGGAGGACAGGGCGCAGCGTGTCAAAATGGTTCAAAATTTAAAAATAAACCTCTGTATTTTACTAGGAAATACATGGTGTGAGCTCTCCTCACAGAGTGGGGAGACAAAATTCCTTCTCTTGCTGGGGACCAAGAACAAATGATCCAAATCTCAGCCCAAGAGCACAAACAACGTGGGCTGAAGAGAGAGAGAAACAAGAAGGATGGGACTGCATGGGCTAAAGCTGGAATTGGACAATTAACTCCAATATGCAAATGTAGCAGAACTTATAAAAGTGAGAGACCCCATGACCAGTTGTCCATTTTTGTGACCATTTGGGTTCATCTTGAGTTCATTTTATGGCGATTTTGAGTTGTGCTGCCCAAGGTGGATCCATTGAGGCCTCTTAATAAATCCCTGCTTTACTCTTTAGCTCAGTCTAGTCTCTGCTCTAGCTCAGCCTTCCCAAGGCCTCAGGAGAGCTGGTGATGCTGGAGCTCATTTCAGCTGCTCCTGCAGTGCCCTGGAGTGGTTTGGGGTTCCTAAAGACCCCCCAGTGCCACCCCAGCCATGGGCAGGACCTTCCACCATCCCAGAGGGCTCCAGCCTGGCCTGGGACACTCCCAGGGATCCAGGGGCAGCCAGAGATTCTCTGGGAATTCCATCCCAGCCAGGAATTCCTTCCCAAAATCCCACCTCTCCCTGCTAAACCATTCCCTGTGTCCTGGCACTCCAGGCCCTCGTCCAGAGCTCCTCTCCAGCTCTCCTTTCTCACAACTTTCTGCACAAAAAAAAGCAGGAGGGAGATAAAAGCAAGGAATGCCAGAGAATTTAGGATTTGACAAAGGACAGGGATTTCCCCCAGAGTACATTGTCACAGGGAGAGAGGAAGTTTTCAGCCAGGCTGACCATTAGTTATTCATTTACAGAAGCTCGTTTTCTTTTAAAGTGCAGCAGAGTTAAGAGAGTTTTTTGTGTTTTTCCCAGCCCCACTTTCAAAACAAACAAACAAACAAACAAACAAAAACCAAGGGGAAAAAACAAAAAATAAAAAAAAACCCAAAAATAATAATAAAAAAAAAACAACAAAAAAACCTGAAAGGGACCAGGCAGGGAGGAGAAGGAAAGGAGGAAAAGAAAAAAAAAATTCCTCCAGAATCAGTTTCCTCAGCTTTCAAAATAATTAAACCCCTCTGAAGTGAAAGCCTGGACATTTTCCCTTTTCTCTTTTTCCTGTGGAAAGCATCAGGCAGTATTTCCACATTGTCAGAGCTGCTTTTCCCAGGGGAATGTCCGAGCCAGGAACATCCGGAGCTCTGGAGGCTCCTCCTCACCCACACCTTCCCCGTGCCCACCCCTCTTTTCTGCCACCCCTCTTTACCCTGGAGTCCCTTTTCCCCCAGCAAACCCCAGAACAAAGAGGGAAATCAAGCAAAGCCCTCCCAGGCTCTTCCTGTCGAGTCACAGGTGGGAGCTTTGCCAGCATCTCCAGCTCAATCCCATTTTTTGAGACGGCTCCAGCACCTGGCTGTGCTCAGCTCGCTCCCAAATCCTGCTGGTTCCTCCAGGAGCTCCCTGGGGATGGAAAAATCTCCTTTGGGAAAAATCTCCACCACTCCACATCCTCCCCTGGCTTTGTCTCCACTCCCCACCGGGAGCCCCCAAAATTTTGGCATTCAGAGGAAAAAAATGCAGGAGCTGAACCCTCCAAAAAAAGCAGCACAGAGAGGGGCAGCACCCAAAAATCAACCCCAAGCTCCTAAAGCTGCATCCTGGGGGTGGCTGCAGTGACAATCAACCTTTTTTTATTTTAAGGGGATAAGAAATTTCCTACTTCGTGCAACTCCCATTTTGTTCTGCTCCCACTGCCGGGTGTTTGCAATTCAACGTGGGCTTGTTCCTATCTTAGACAGCATCAGCCAGGGGAAAAAATATAGGACAGACAAAGGGATGGAATAAAAATCAAGCAGGGAACGAGGCAGGAAAAAAAAACCCAAAAAGCTCATGTGCAAAGAGATTTTAGGAAAGCAGCTCTTGTGTAAACTGCTCCCATTTTAACAGGGGAGAGGCAGCAGAAAAGGGAAAATAAACATATTTAATTGGGGATTTCTGGTGAATGTTAATGAGGTGGCAGCATTTGGAAAATGGATTTTGCAATTTCCAAGGCAAGGACGGAGTTGTGACAGGATACAGAGCCCCCAGTTCTAGGAAAACACAGGACAGCCCAGGCAGAGGAGCACAGAGAATTCCAAAACTTATCCCAACCCTCCCTGCACGGCTCTTGGCTGGAGAGGGGGGCAGGAGGGATGGGAAGCACAGAGAGAAGCCAGAACATTCTGCAGCAGCTGGTCCCAGCCCGCCAGGGCCCTGCTCCAGCACGTGGAGCTGTGTCTTGGTTTGCACAGACAGGTGCTGCTGAGGGAGGCAGGAGCCTCCCCTGAAATGCAAAATGGAAACCCCTTCCCTTTANCATGCAGGGACACTCAGTGGCCATGAACAGAAGATAATTAATAATTAATGGCCCATGAACAGAAGATTTCCACCTTTTGCCACTCAAGGCCAGGAGCTGGCCCAGCTGGTGGCTGGAGGAGCTCTCAATTGTCCCTCTCTGATTTTCAGGTCCCATTCCCACAAAGGCCCTTCCCTGCTCCTCTAGGAAAACCCAAGCTCTGATTTTCTCCCCACCTCAAGCGGAATTCTGCTGCTGAACCACTGCAAGCAGCAGAAATTCCTCTAAGAACTGTATTTCCCCCCAATAAAAATGAAACCTGGAAGGGAGAATCATTAATAAAAATCCAGTTTTGACTTTATGAAGGAAAAAAATTTTAAAAACCAAACCAAAACAAAACAAACAAACAAAAAAACCCCAAAACACAAACAAAAAAAACCCCAAAAACCAGAAAGAACCCCTAATGCTGTGATCCATCTTAGGGCTGTATTTCCAAAGGGGCTTTAAAGCAGGATTTGCAGTGGCCCTTGGCTCATCCTTCAGGGTGAGCAGCCAGCACGAGCTCCACGTGGGCAGCCAGGGGATGTCACTGCTGTCACTCGTGCTGCCGGGGAGGGAGGGAGGGCTCTGCTGCTCCTGCTTTCCCCACAGCCCCAGCTGCAAATTTAGCAACAGCGCCTGAGCTCCTCTTTGTGCTCTCCCACGTCCTGCCCCTCTCCAGCTCTGCTGCCTGCGTGGAGTTCTTCAAAAGCTCTGCTTAGCAACCTGGCAGCCCTGGCTGCAGCGCCAGGCAGCCTCTCCTGCCATCGCCTCCTGCCATCCAACTCCTGCCATTCCCTTCCTGCCATCCCTTCCTGCCATCCCAGCTCCTGCCATCCCAACTCCTGCCATCCCTTCCTGCCGTTCCCTCCTGCCATCCCAGCTCCTGTCATCCCAACTCCTGCCATCCCAACTCCTGCCATCCCCTCCTGTCATCCCAACTCCTGCCATCCCAACTCCTGCCATTCCCCTCCTGCCATTCCCGCTCCTGCCATTCCCTTCCTGCCATCCTGCTCTTGCCATCCCACTCCTTCCCATTCCTGCGCCTTCCCATTTCCACTCCTGCTGTTCCCACTCCTTCCCATTCTTGGTCCTCCCATTCCCACTCTTCCCATTCCTACTCATGCCATTCTATTCCCCTCCTGCCATTCCCACTCCTGCCATTCCCACTCCTTCCCATTCCCCTCCTGCCATTCCCACTCCTGCCATTCCATCCCCACTCCTACTCCTGTCGTTCCCCTCCTGCCATTCCCACTCCCTCCCATTCCCACTTTTCTCATTCCCTCTCCTTCCCATTCCCACTCCTGACATTCCTGCTCCTCCAGCAGGGAATCCGTGGCCAGCACAGGGCCCTGCTCCCTCTCAGCCCCCCCTGAGGGCCAGGTGATCCCCTGGTGACACTGGTGTCCCCTCCCGTGTCCCCCGGAGCTGTGGGAAGGTGGGAGGAGCCTCGTCCCCGCTGCTGCCACAGTCCCAGCTTCCAGCAGGAATATTTCTGTGCAGCTCCATCCTCACTGGAGCAAAGCAGAGGTAATTCCTGACCCCCAGCAAAGCTTTCGAGCCACCCAGAGTCCCCAGAGGGAAGCAGGTGAGATCCAACGGGCATTGCACAGGAGATACGGATCTAGGGTGGTTTGTTTTATAAAAATATCTCCTCTCCCTTTGTGGCTGGCTGAAAGGGATGGCAAAACAAACCAGTGCAGCTCCAAGTCCCGGCTCCCAGTGCTCCCACCCTGTCCCCCACAGCAGAGCCACCCCAGGAGCAGCGTGGCCCCTCTGGAGAGCAGAGAAGGGCCTTGGATTGAGGATGGAGCCCTACTGTATTTATTGGGAATGCCCTGACGAAGCCAGGAATGATGGATCTGACTCCATGTTCTCAGAAGGCTAATTTATTATTTTATGATACTATATTATATTAAAGAATACTCTACTAAACTATACTAAAGAATACAGAAAGGATACAGACAGAATGCTAAAAAGATAATAATGAAAACTGGTGACTCTCTCCAGAGTCTGACACAGCTTGGCCCTGATTGACCAAAGAGTCAAAACAACTCACAGCAGAACCCAATGAAACAATCACCTGTGGGTAAACAATCCCCAACACATTCCACACGTGAGCACAACACAGGAGAAGCAAATGAGATAAGAATTGTTTTCTTTTTCTCTGAGGCTTCTCAGCTTCCCAGGAGAAAAATCCTGGGTGAAGGAATTTTTTCAGAGAATGTGAATGCCACAGAACCCAAACCTTCTCACTCCAAAACCTGGAAGCTCTGCCAGCTCCGCACTGCCTGCGGCAGAGAGTGAGGGGAGGCAGGACGGGGCAGGTCCGGGAGGAGCAGGGAGTGCTGGGAGAGCGTCTGGAGCCAGGCAGAGCAAAGGGGGCAGAGAAAAGCACGAGACGGGCGTGAGCCAGGCTGGCACGGGGCCTGGGCACGGAGAGAACTGAGCCAGGCTGGCACGGGGACTGGGCATGGAAAGAACTGAGCCAGGCTGGCATGGGGACTGGGCATGGAGAGAGCTGAGCCAGGCTGGCATGGGCCTGGGCATGGAGAGAACTGAGCCAGGCTGGCACGGGGACTGGGCATGGAGAGAGCTGAGCCAGGCTGGCACGGGGACTGGGCATGGAGAGAGCTGAGCCAGGCTGGCACGGGGACTGGGCATGGAGAGAACTGAGCCAGGCTGGCACGGGGACTGGGCACGGAGAGAGCTGAGCCAGGCTGGCACAGGGACTGGGCATGGAGAGAACTGAGCCAGGCTGGCACGGGGACTGGGGACAGAGTGGCAAAGGGGGCACAGAACGACCTGAGCCAGGCTGGCATGGGTATTGGGGACAGAGTGGCAAAGGGGGCACGGAGAGAACTGAGCCAGGCCAGCACAGAGACTGGCCAAGACTGGGCACAGAGTGGCAAAGGGGGCACGGAGTGACCTGAGCCAGGCTGGGACGGGTCTGGGCACAGAGCCCCACAGCAAAGGGGGCACAGAGTGAGCTCCGAGCCAGGCAAAGCCTCTGGAACAAAATGCAGCCCAAAATAGGCTCGGGCAGAGCCAGCTGCTGGTCCTGCAGCATCACCCCAGCTGGGCTGTGCTCGTCCCGGCACCTGGCACACCTGGTGACACCTGTCACACGTGTCACACCTGTCAAACATGTCACATCTGTCATACCTGGTCACACCTCTCCAACCTCTGCTCTCCAAACCTGTCCAACATCTGAGGTCCAAACCTCTCCAACCTCTGAGGTCCAAACCTCTCCAACCTCTGCTGTCCAAACCTGCCCTCCACAGGGCATTGAGAAGAGCTGAGCTGATTTCCCCGCCGTGTTTTGGGCACAACTCAGCTCCCCTCCCCAGAGCAGCTCAAGGGCAGCACGTGGTGCTGTGCCCTGCCAGGGCATCGGGGCATCAGCGGGAGGGCACGAGCCCAGCCTGGCTCAGAGCCTGCAGGCACGAAAAACCAGCCTGAGACAGGCTGGCACAGCCACGTGGAAAGGGCAGCCGGCCCTGCTGCAGCTCCTGACGCTGAGCTGTGTTTGTACAAGCACCTCCTTCCCTCCCAGATGTTTGCAAAAGCTCGGGGAGTTGGCACGGCAGCGAGGAGTTGGACTTTAATTAACCCCAAGGCAAACAGGAGGAGGACGTCAGCAGCCTGGAGCTGCTCTGCTGCCCTGGCAGGAGCTCCCAGCTCCTCACACGTCCGTGTGTCCCCTTGGAAATGTCCTTCTGGGGTGGAAAGGGCTTGGCTGGTGCTGCTTGCTGTTCTCCTGGTGGCTTTGAGGCGCCACAAAATCCATCTGCTGTCCCTCTCACCTTGTCAAGCACACAGAGGACACCACGGTGGCCAGGGCCAGCCAGGTGGGAAACCACCAGCACAAAAAAAAAGTAGATTTAGGGACAAAACAACCATGCTGGAAAGTGTCAATATCTGCTGCAGCCCCTGCAGCTGCTGCACAGCACAGACCTCCATCCATCCATCCATCCATCCATCCATCCATCCATCCATCCATCATCCATCCATCATCCATCCATCCATCCATCCCTCCATCCATCATCCATCCATCCACCCATCCATCCATCATCCATCCATCCATCCATCCATCATCCATCCATCCATCCACCCATCCATCCATCCATCCATCCATCCTCCATCCATCCATCCATCCATCCATCCATCCATCCATCCATCCATCCATCCATCCATCCATCCATCCATCATCCATCCATCCATCCACCCATCCATCCATCCATCCATCCATCCATCATCCATCCATCCATCCATCCATCCATCCATCCATCCATCCATCATCCATCCATCCATCCATCCATCCATCCACCCATCCATCCATCCCTGTTCCATCAGGGATGGAGGGACAGCACACAGGAATGGTTCCCACTGCCAGAGCAGGGATAGACGGGATTTGGGAAAGGATTCCTGGCTGTGAGGAAGATGAGGGGCTGGGATGGAATTCCCAGAGAATCCCTGGCTGCCCCTGGATCACTGGAAGTGTCCAAGGAGCACCTTGGGATAATGGGAGGTGTCCCTGCCGTGGGATGAGCTCTAAGGTCTCTCCCAACCCAAACAACTCTGTGATTCTGGGATTTTAAAACACCTAATTCCTGTTTTACAGCGTGACCCCAACTTTCCTACACACCCCCCAAATCCACGCTGATTTCCATCACGTATATTTCAAAGAGGAGGGCCAGAAACAACTTGGGAACATCATCACCCTTGAAAAGAGGCACAGCAAAGTCTCCTGTCGGCTCAGGAGTCGTTTCCCCCTCCTCAGCAGCAGGTTCTGCTCTGTTTGCCCGGCCTGGGCTGGCAGGGAGGAGCAGCAGGAATTAACTCCTGATGTGTCTTGGTTTGAAAAGGCAGGTCTGTGCTAAGGAATGCAGGAGCCTCCCCTAAAATGGGAAATGTAAACCCCCTCTCTCCAAACTGTTATAAATTTGAAATTAAGGGGGACTCTCAGGCAAAGATATGGGAGCAGGAATAACAGTTCTTTATTAGGGAAGAAAATAAAAATAAAATAAACAATGCAGTAAAACAAAACAACCCTGCCAGAGTCAGAAGAGGAGCTGACCCCTGTGGGTCAGGGTGGTGGCACAGTCCCATCCCATGGGGGCTCAGCCCTCCTGCAGTGCCAGCTGTGGTTCTGCTGGAGCAGGGATCCTGGACAAGGGGGGAGTTTTCCTCTGAAGCTCCAGGGCTGCTGGAGATGGGCCTGCTCTCCCTCTGGGAATGCAGGGCAGAAGAAAGCTGCTCCTCTGGGAATGCAGTGGGCAAAGGCTGCTGTGGTGTTCCAGGGTCAGNTTATTTATGTATATATTTATATGCACATTATATATATTTACAATATGTATATTTATTGATTTATTGATTTATTTGATTTAAATTTTATTATTTATTTAATTTTTAATTTTGTGGTAAATATAGTTTTAGGCTATAACATAATATTAAAATAGAAACTATGCGATGTAAGATACTAACTAAAACATATAAAATACTGGTTTTATTTTTTGATTCACAATATAATTGTGATTAAAAAAATAAGGCACAGTGACCTGTTCCTGTCACAGCCTCGTGGGTCCCCCCAGAGGGGGCAGAGGCTCCCAAGATCACTTCCAAGCATTTGGAAATGGAAAAGAATTCACCCACTGAGATGTGAATTCCTTTCCCTCTCTCTCAAAGGATGCTGTCCCCCACTTCCTCCGTTTGTTTTCCCTTGCTGGAACCTTCCGGCAGTGCTGATTAAAAATCAGTTGTTTTGGGAAAAGAGCTCAGGAGTGATAGGTTTTCTCTTCGAGCCAGGCCTTATGAGCTCTCAGAGAACCCATCCCACCTGAGACAGCCCAGCCACCTTAACGGCATAAAATCAGCTGGATGGCTTCTGAGGTAATGTTAGAACAGAAAAGTTTTAGCAAAAGGCAAAATAACAAAGCTTTTTACAGAGAAAACTTGAGCTAAGGGCAAGAGGTTCTTACTCCTGGTAAAAACACCCCACAAAAGCCATTACTTCCTTTGTTCTCTACTTTTCTTAGTGGATTACTTAGGGGAGACCTTTTAGCTTAAGGTTCATGACCACCTGAGGAACCTGATCATACAAAGTTCATTGAATCATAGAAAGGTTTGGGTTGGAAGGGACCTTAAAGATCATCGAGTTCCAGGCCATGGACAGGGATGCCATTCACTAGATCAGATTGCACAGGACCCATCCAGCCTGGGATGAGACATCCACATTCACCACCTCTGAGTAAGTTTCTTTCTAACATCTGATCTAAACTCACCTGCTTTCATTTCAAACCATTGCCCCTTGTCCTGTTGCTCTCTCCCATATGAAATTTCTCACCCCCATATTTTTATCAGCCCATTTAATGTACTGGAAGGCTGGATACTGGAAAGATACCTACTAATTAGGGATCTTTAGATTGAAGGTCAAGCCCCTAAGGTCTTAGAAAGTGTCTTTTTACTAAATTGAGGAAAAAGGACCTTAAAGATCATCGAGGATGGGCAGGGATGCCATTCACTAGATCAGGACCCATCCAGCCCGGCCTTGAGCAGTGCCTGGGATGAGACATCCACATTCACCACCTCTGAGTAAATTCCTTTCTAACATCTGATCTAAACTCGCCTGCTTTCATCTCAAACCATTGCCCCTTGTCCTGTTGCTCTCTCCCATATGAAATTCTCCTTTTTATGAGCCCATTTAAGGTACTGGAAGGCTGGATACTGGAAAGATACCTACTAATTACGTGTCTTTAAGTTGAAGTCCCTAAAGTCTTATAAAGTGTCTTTTTACTAAATTGAGGAAAAGAAGCAAAAGATAATTTAGGTACTCCTCAACAGAAAGCACATTCCCACCCAGGCTGGGTGGAGCCCGGCTGAGAATGCTTTCCTGGAGCTCCACATCCCGCGCGGAGCAGCAGCCCCGGGGAGGGAAGCTTTGTTCTCCCCGGGGCTGGGGATTCTCCCCGCACACCCGGAGCCCCCAGCTCACCTCCAGCCGCAGTTGGGCCAGGCACAGGTGTAGGGTTTCTCCCCCGTGTGCCGGCGGAAATGAGCCTTCAGGTGGGAGCTCTTGGAATAAACCCTCCCGCAGCCCGGGTGGGAGCAGCGGTGCGTGCGGAGCAGGGCAGGGGGGCCCTGCTGGCCCCCGGGGGCTGCCTCGGCCTCCTGCACATCCCCCGGCCCCGAGGCCACCGGCAGAGGGGCAATTCTGACGTATTTTTGGTCCAGGATGGTGCCAGGGGGATGGAGCTGAGGGAGGACGGGCAGGTTTGGGCTCTGCAGGCTGATCAGCAGCTGGGCCACCCTGACACCCCCAGGCTGTGCTGGGGGGGTGATGCTGTCCACGGGGAGAGGCTGGAGCTGGAGGACAACGGGGATGCTGCCAGCAGCCAGCACCTGGTCACCAGCAGCCAGCACATGGTCACCAGCAGCCACCGCCTGGTCACCAGCAGCTGTCCCCACAGCCTCTGGGACGTGTCCTGCTCCTCCTTCGTGTGCTCTGGGGATGGGCTGTGCCCCAGAGCCGAGCTCAGCTTTGCTCTCCACCTTCCACCCCGTGGAGTGAGGATCTCCTGCCTCATCCCTGGGGAACTCTGCCTTCTCCCTGAGGAACTCCTCGATCTCCTCCAGCGTGGGGATGAAGTCCTGCGAGAGGCAGAAGTCAGGCAGCCTGAGCTGAGTCTCGGTGAGCTGGGCTTTGGGAGGCTCCTCCTTGGCACTGGGCAGCGGGACACCCTCGGCGTGGCCGGTGCCACCCGCCAGGACGTGCCCAGAGCCCTCTGGGTGGCCGCATGTCCTGTCACCGCCGTGTCCCGGCAGAAGGGACGGTGGCATCCTGCGCTGCAGGGCACTGGCCAGGCTCTCGAGCAGGGAAGGGCCGGGCAGGGAGGGCAGCAGGTCCTGGCAGCTCACAGAGACCATTTGGTGCCTCCCCACACGCAGCTCTTGGCTCAGGAGCCGCTGGGAGAGCTCAGCTGGGGAAGTCTTCGTTCATCTGCAAGGGAACAGCACCGAGGTTATTTCCAAACGAGAAAACAAACACGCAAACCTCAACCTTTTAACAAAACTGGGCTGTGCACCGAAAAGAAAACAGCAGAACCTGGCAGCCGCCTTTGTTTTTAAAGAGTCTGCTGCCGAAAAAACACGGGCTGACCGTTTTCCTCCGCTGGCTGCCAGCAAAGAGGCAGAGTCCCCCCAGGAGCAAACTTCTCTGGGGAGTCTCTGGAGGTGAAAGCACACAAAGAAACCCTTCATCCCTCCCTGTGCCACCCATGCCGGAGGGTAGCTCTGCGCAGGGGATGGCTCCTGATTAGCCAGGAGTTAATTGTGATCCTGGAGAGGCTGCTGGGGCTTCTCCACGCTGCAGATGTGGGCAGGAGCACGTCCTGACACAGACGGGGCTGGGTTAGAGCTGCCTACCTGCCCAGGTAACACCGAGCCAGCCCCGGGCACTGGGGATGCTCAGCCGTGCCGGGGGCACTGTGGTGCCCGGACACGCCGCAGCTCTGCCCAGGCAGGTCTGCCCAGCCTCGGGCACATCAGAGAGAGGCTCAGCCCGGCTGGAGCAAAGCAGGGCCGAAACAAAGGGAATTCTTTGATGCTCACTCCAAACAGAGTCAGAATTACTTATTAAAGCCACACTGAAGGTGTCCCCAAACTCCTCCTGATGGTGCCCTCGGCCTGTCTGCTGCACTCACAATTTTTTCCCTTTTCCTTTTCCTTTCCCCCAGGTCACCTCCAGGGCCCCTGAGGACACAAACCCCGCGTTTGCAAACAGCTGAGACAGAGCTCAGCGTGCCCAGGTGGGAGCTGTGTGCACTCAGGAGGTCTCTGGTGACTGTCACAGACCCCCCAGGCCCTGCTGGGGCTCAGGGGTTGGGAGGGAGGTGCCCAAGGACCCCCAGAGCAGCCACTGTCCCTGTCCCTGTCCTGCTCTGGAGCACCAAACCACCCAGGGCTCAGGGATCTGTTTGTATCTAATGCAGAATTGGAGTTTCCAGGGGAAAAAAACACCTTTGTCCAAATCCCTCAAGAACTTTTTCCATGAGATTTCTGTGGAGCTGCAAACCAGTTGGGCCAGTCCTTGTTATCAGCGCTCCTCAGGGTCCTGAGAGCTGCGAGAGGGAATTTTGGAGCACTCTGGATGCCATATAAATGCTCTTCTCCTTAGGAAAGAACCCCCACGTGGTGCCAAACCTGCCAGGAACAAGAAGCAGAGGCACTCCCAGTGCGTCCAGCACAGCTCTGCACCAAGTCACAGTGAGCAGGGACTGTCACTGCTCACAGGAGAGGTGAGGAGGTGTTCAGGCCAATCTCAGCCTCCAGGCTTCACATTTTCATCACAGCCCAAATCTGTGCTCTGAACAACCTCTTCCAGGCAGCTCCACTCCGGTTTTAGGATCTTTTGTCTTTTCTTCTCCATCTCCTCTTTTTGAAGGGAAAGCCGCCCTCCTCTGGCTACCAAAGGCTCCTGTTTACCTCTCCCAGAGTGTCCCAAAACCTGATTTTCCCAGCAGCTCCTGCAGAGCAGCTCGGGAATGTCCAGCCCTCTAGCATGCCCCCAGGACAGCTGAATTCAACTCTGAACTCCTCACGGAGCACAGCCCTCCTGCTGAGCTGATAGCGGGAATAAATGCATGACCAGAGGGCAGGAAGGTGCAGAGCTCAGGGCTGAGGAGGTCTGAGCAGGGCAGCCCTGGGAGGGTTCTTGGAACGCTCTGCTCCTCGATTTCCCGTCTCATTTGGGGCACCGGTGATGCCCCAGCTGGCAGAGCAGTGCTGTGGGGCAAGGTGGCACGTTCCGTGCCAACAGGCACCTCTCACAGGTGTCACCGCCCTGTCGATCCACTTTGCAAAATGCCACCAGTGCTGTCACCCACCCCAAAACCACCGCAAGGAAACGAGCCCTGGCTCTGTCCCTCGCCGCAGGGGCAGCGCCGTTCCCGAGCCTCCCTTTGCATTTGAGTCCCTGCAGTTTTTGCAAGCCCCAGAGCCCCAGGAGAGCAGCACATGTGCAGCCGGGGCACATGGAGAGCGGCACTTGCCCAAGGTCAGCCAACAAGCAGCGGGAGCTGGGAACGCAGCCGAGGGTCACGGCTCCTCTCCCGTGACCGAGCGACGAGAACAAACACCTGTAACCTCGGGAACCACCCGGGCCCGTGCAGAACCGAGCCCTTGGGGACAAACCCACGGTCCCAGCCGCTGCCACGCGTGGCCGATCCCTCGGTGTAAAGCCATACCAAGGACAAGCGAGGCTCCGGTTCCACCGCAGCCCCCAGCCCCGGCGGGGCTCGGAGCCGGGGCGAGCTGGGCACACCGAGCCCGGTGCTGCCGGTCACACCCCCCTGCCCGGCCCCGGTGTCCCGGGGAGCGCTGCCAGCGGCACCCCCGCGCCCCCCGCGCCCCTTACCCCGCTCCGCCGCCC
>VYZP01077326.1:52487-75545 GCA_013400635.1 Hypocryptadius cinnamomeus | reverse complement strand
TTCAGGACAATACTCTCATAACTCTACTTAGATTTTTCTGTTTGTTTTTCTGGTTGCTTGCTCTTCTTTTGCTTGGTATGGATATAATTTTTCTGTTTCTATAGATTTGAATCCAAAGCACAGAGCAGGACATAAGGAACAACCCTTCCAGTATTCAAATCCCACTCAAGTGTCTTAGGGTGCCTGGAACACAGGGGTACCAGGTATGACCCCAAACCATGAGCAAGTAATCACCTCTCTGAATTAGGTGCTGGAGGCCAGCAAGGAACCCTCACAGATCTGAGAAGACACCACAAAGATATCTTTGAGCAATGAAATAATTTTTTAAAAATGTTTATTCACTCTATCTGTGGCTACAAGGTATTTCTTTGGTCAACTCTGCAGTAGGTTTTGGAATTTATTTCTAGTTTGTCAGTGTTATGCTCAAATCACCAAGCAGTCTCCAAGGTTCATCTTGATAGAGCAATTTCAGGAGTACTCTGGCAATCAAAATCAGAGAAACAGTCAAGAAGGATGGAAATATTTTCCAGTGTTGACTAAAAGCAAGCAGTAAGTTTGAAGCATTACTTAACGATGTGATGAGAAACGTCAGTTCAAGCAAATACTTTTCTTTTTTTTTAACAGAATTTGTTTTCTTTGTTGTGTTGCAGAAAAAGAAACGGTGGCTGAGTTGCACAAGTGAACCAGGACGATGCAAAATCAAGTCAAAGAGGAATGCTCATTTTCCTATTTTGTAAGTCTGTTGGTCAGCTTTTCTATAAGACATCCATTTAATCATAAAGGCCATTAGTTTTCCTCATTTCCTGGTCTGTGAGTGCAGTTTCTAGAACTGTTTGGGTTCCCTGTTTTTGAGCCACGTGGCTCAACGTGAGGGGCACGAGGTGGATCTTTTCTCTGCCTTTGTCATCACTGTGTAAAGGCACAAAGGAGTTCAAGGCTGTGTTGTGTCTTAATTGCTGCTGTTGTACCTGTGGTGATCCAGGGATGTGAAGAGGAGAGGTTTGAAGGCAAGAAGGGCTGGAAAGGGATTTTGGCCTCCAAAAGTTGTTAGTATTGTCTGTAATATCAGCTGGTGTAAGAAGAGCTTGGACCTTACGTTGAGGCTGCTGTATTTTGACTGAGTAATTTGGAATACATTTAAAACATTTACTTGGGTGCTGTAAGAGTTCATGGTTTGATGGGGCTTGGAGCATCCTGGTCTAGTGGAAGGTTTAGCACAAGAGTTTTTCCATTTTGGTCAAGAGAGCAGCGTGTTCTTCAGTGGTATTTTGCATAGCAAGCCTTACAGAATGTTTCTGATTCACTTGTAGTATTCAGTGGCACATTTTAAAGAGAGCTGCTTCCAACTGTCTTGAACAGAGCGTGTTCTATGTGACAACAACATCTACCCTGCAGTTGTAATAACAAAACCCAAGGTGCTTTTACTGAATCTGGTTTCACATCAGCTAGCAAGTGGACTCATTATAAGATGATGTGAGGTTTTCTATGTATTGACTCAACTCTGAAATATCTATAACTCTGCAAAATGCGTCTCAGCTTGTTTACTAAGCGAGAAGTGTATTTTTAATGCATAGGTTTTGAAATTATTGGTGACTCCAGTTTTTCCAACAGCCTTTGTGGGGCGTTTTAGTTAAAATTGTTTTGTACTTTTATGGATGCCATTTTAATTTATAGCTATATCTTTATTTTTTAATTTTTTCTGTCAGAAAAGTTTTTAAGTAATTCTGCAGAGTGCTTTTTATAGACATTCAATATTTTTAAAAAAAGAAAAAAAAAAGCAGCAGAACATGTGTCAGGCATCTGCAATTCCTTCAGCATCATGTTTTCCACAATGATTTAATAGCTATTGAGTCTCCTCAAATATCTTTGTTTCCAAGACCTATTTTATGGTAATAAATCATCTTGGCTGTTAAATTCTTGAAATGATTCAGTAGGACAATCGTTCCCTTAGCACATTCCCTGAGAGATCATAGATAGAAATGGAAAAGTCCTTAACCAGGTCAGCTTTTTCCCTGCAATACATGTGGTCAGTGCTGGAAGTGATAATGAAGTTGCCAACATTTGTTCTGGTGAACTGCAGTTGTCTGGTGTTCCCTGTTCATTTCTTGCTAATTTACAGTGAGTTTTCTGTTTGAGTACCAAATTGCCTTGAGAAATGCTGAGACAGATACAGAATAAGAGACTTGTCATGGTGTGGTGGAACTTTTCATTTTAAAAAAGGTCTGTTTCAAAATTCATATAAAAATACCAACGAAATTACCCAAGACTTCCTTAATTTCCTCTTCCATTTGCACCTAGGGGTGGTGGTGATGCAGTCCTTGGGGTAGAGGTTGATTTAATAAATTGTTAGGTATGTGAGGGTGGTTAAGTCGTGATACCTGGTCTGTCAGTCTCTGCAGGGTAGTCATGCATTATGTAACCCCTTGTGGCTTTCTGACACCTTGAAAAAAGACTGTTTAAATTGGTTATTGCTTACTGGGAGCAGGCAAGGAAGTAATTCAGCCAAGAGTACATGAGGAATTCTCTGTATTAAGTAGCTCATCTAGAACATCACATGTGTAAAGAAAAGGAGATGTGGTTTTGGTCAAAAGTCTGGACAACTGGAGTTCAGGGAAATAACCAGCAGGTTAGAGAGGGATTCAAGGAGAGATGGTATCCCTTGACCTAAAGTGTGTATTTCTGTGATTTGCTGCTGGTTTCTTTCTGTGATGTTTTCCAAGTTGAACATCAGATATGGTTGCATCCTCTATGGTTGCCCAGAGAAGCTGTGTCTGCTCCATCCCTGGAAATGTCCAAGGCCAGGCTGGATGGGGCTTGGAGAAACCTGGGATAGTGGGAAGTCTCCCTGCCCATGGGAGGGGGTTGGAACAAGATGGTCTTTAAAGTCCTTTCAAATCCAAGCCTTTTTATTTTGCTTGAATTGTCCTTTAGGTTTCATGCTGAAGACAGCAGTAAGTTCTGGTGTTATTCACATAAACATTTCCTTAAAATAATTAGGCTTTGTGATCTGGGGTTCTTGGTTCTCTTTCCTGCCTCAGAAAAGGAAGCAAAGCTTTGCAGCTTCCCCAAGGTTTAGAGCAGATTAATGTATAAAATTAGATTAAATCTCTTACATTTGTTTTGGAAAAGGGAGCTTTGTATTCCTACAGGCCTTACCTGCCAAACAGAGATAATTCCATTTTAACTGTGCATTTTCATCAGGTGCTTTTACTGCCAGGCATAAACCTTCATTTTTTCGATGATGTCCTTTGAAATGATCCAGAATAATTTTTGTTACAGTCACAATAGAGAATAACCTCTGCACTTTAAAGATGGACTCCAAAATTCCATCTGCCCTGTAGGATCTTGGCAAGAGTGCGCTGTGTCATGGCACTGTATTGATTCCAGTTCATGTCTCACAGAAAAAATGGTTGTACCATGCACACAGACATATTTAGGGTTGGTAGAAGTATTTTCTGTCACAGCCCTATTCATATGGTTGGTTGGTTGTGTGAGGCTGGTATTAAAAGGGGCCAGATGATCAGAAACTCTTTACTGGCTGAGGAAGCATTCTGCTAACTCATGTACCTTCCACAGAGTGGCTTTGTCATTCGTGTTTGTCACTTGTACCTGTGAAGTGAGGGCACCAGGGCTGCTTCAGATCTAAGGCCCAACAATAAATATTAATATTTTAGCTCTTCATCAGTAAAAGCCCAATATCTGACCTCAGGAGGAGCTCACTCCTGCCTCATCTCCAAGCAAGTAGTTTTTCTTAGAGCATATTCCCCTTTACTCTGAATGAGAAGGAGGGTTTGAAAAGGAAATTACAGACAGCAAAGGTAAAGAAAGCCATTTTCCTCTTCAGGTATCCCTTTGCTTCTGAGGAGGTCCACGGGCATGGATGGCATGAAAGGAGACAAGCCCTGAAGAGGTCAGTGAGGGGAGAAGCCATTCACACAGGCAGTGGGTATTCAAAGAGAAACTCTCCATTTGACAGTGCTGTCTTCTAGATGACTTAGAAACATAAAAACACAAGTTGGTTTTAAAAGAGAGCTTTTAATTTCTGTCAGATGTGAAAGTACCTGTAAGTTTAATGTGTGCTCTGCAAAAAAAGAGGAGCTGGCTGAGTTCTTAGATTTCCTTTTTGTGCCTTGTCTCTGTGGTGAGGTGGCTCCACAGAGAAAACTCTGGCACCAGCATGGACATTGAGAACCTTTTATGTGTCTTTTGTGGGAGCAGTCCTTGTGCCACATGAGCTGTGTGCTGGAGTGATCTGTGTTGCTCACTGCACTTCATGGGGCTAAAGGATGGTTTGTCAGTGTTTTGGATAATTGCCTCATCTCTGCCTGCAGTGAAGTGTATCTGCATCTGAACAGATAATACATAAAATGCATTATACATGATATTAGTGTGGGAAATAGAAGCATCATAAATATATATATTTAGTAGCATCTTGGCAATTTCAATTTTCATAGTTTCCAAGCAATGTTTTCTCTCTTCATAGGATGGAGTGCTGCTTCAAATCTGTATTCAGTGTGCCCATATGAAAAGAAATTTGGCTTTAGATAAAAATTTAGGACTTTCTTCTTTTTTTCTGTTTTCTTGGCTCTGAGATACTAATTCCTTTTATATTGTATGTGTACAGAGGAGGAGATAATGGGTGAGACACCACATCAGGAAAAAAGAAAGTCTAAGCAGCCCAGAATTAACACTTAAATCTATGTAAAAAACCTTGCTGGAGTGCAAAATGGATTTAGGTTTTTAAAATGAAAGAATGGTAGGACACAGAGATGGAGCCTGGAGATCTGTATGTTGTTTGTGCTTCTCATCTGTTGCATAAGCTTGGACAAGCTGCTTTGCATTTTCCTGCTTCATTTCTCCTGTCAGAGATCTGTGTGTTTCACTTGCTGTTGGTAAAGCACTTCAAAATCTTGAATTAGTATTATCATGGACTTCTCTGAGCTTACTTAAAATCCATTTCCTCCTCACTTACGCTTTCCTAAGGACAAGAATAAATAGAAATTTTTTTTTTCCCCCAAATGCTATGGATCGACTGATATTCTGCAGCTGCTCAAGGTCAGATTTAACTGGTCCTTTCTGCTGTCTGAGCATCCCCTGAGCAACTCCAAATCCAGAGTCCTGTTGGGTACATTGCGTCTCTAATTCTCTTAGGGACATGGTCTGTCAAGAGGTGTTTCCTTCTTCATTGTATTCAGCAGCTTAGACTTTCCAAACCTCCCAGTGTAACAGGCTGATCTTCCACAGAAATCAGCCAGAGCCTGGAGCACTGTGTGTGGGTGGCTGACCTGGGTGATGCTGCCAGCTCAGTTTGTATCCCCCAAAAGCACTGCCAGGCTATCAGTGTTGTCTGCAGCATCCTCAGGTGTGTGGCACAGCACTTCTAACCTGAGCACCTCCTCACCTCCTGGTCCTCAGAAGTGCAGGACCGATGTTCCTGTGCCAAACTGGGGCACAGCGAGTGTGAACCTCAGTGCAGACAGACGTTCTTGTCCTCAGGTGCTGCTGCTGCAAATACGTGGGCTGAATTCAAGCAGGAATTGGAGGGTGTGGATGCAGTGGTTAACCAGGAAAGTGCATCGATCCTGCTCAGCCAAGTGTTTCAGAAATTTAGTTTGTAGAGTGTTAAATCACTGCTGGTAGAAGAAACCCCTCTCCAGTGAAACATCCCTGCTCAGAAGCAGCTGCCACACTGCTGGGCAGCTCTGCATTCTCCATTTAAAACGTTACCAGCATCCTGGCAAGGATCCCAGGGATGGGGCTGAGGAAGTGGATGGTGTAAAAGCAGAACTGTTTGGGCTTTTTGTTCTGCCTCGATCGCTCAGCCTTGCTGTGGCTGTGCTGTGACAGAGCATCTGCATTCTGCGTCTGGAGACACGGAGAGTGAGCTCCTGAAGGAAGGCTGCTCATCCCTGTGCTTCCGTTCAGGGGTGTTAAAAGCCCTGCAGGCTGTACACAAGCGAGCTGTAATTTATTTTAATTAAATACAATAGCTGCATGCACGCTGCAGAAGGGATAAGACAGGGATTCCCCACCTCTGATTTATCGTCTTGCTGTTTGGATTTCTTTGCCATTGTCTTCCCACTCACAGATTTATGCAGGGAAGTCTCATCTTCTCCCTCCTGTGCTGTTAGCAATGGCATCTGTCTTTCAAAACACAATTTTTGTTAAATTTTTCTGTTGTTGAGAAGCCATTCTTGCTGTGTATAGCAGAGATGTCCCTGCCTTCCTGACACACACACCTGTGCAACATTTATTTTAATCAGAGAGCTACAGGAAGCAAAATCCCCATCCTTTGGAAGCCTTCTCATAGCTGATTTTTATTTTTTGAATTAGGGAGCTGGGAGTACCCACCCTGGGGCTGGCAGGCAGCCTGGCAGGAAGCTGGACAGACTGGCCTGCTGGCCAATCTTGTTGCCTTTTATAGAGCTTTTTGGTGAAATCAGCGCATCTCCATGCAATTGGTGTTTTGCAGTGCAGAATTGTTGTATTTGGGAGGTTTTTGGGTGACTCTGGTTTTAGTCTGCAGCTTGTGACTTTGGGAGATGGTTGACTAATTTTAATAATTACTAGAGATGATTTTGTGGGAAGGGGGAGGTGTTTCTGTGGAAGAAAATCCTTTTGGAATAATGTTCCTCAGCTGGTGTGAGGGATTGCACTGTTGGGGTAGGTGAGTTGGCTGGCAGCAACCTCACGGTCCCCATCCACAACTCTTGCACAACAACTCTTCCTGATCAAATTGCTGCACAGTATTTCTTCTTTGAATGGCTTACCTGAGGGAAATCAAAACCATGTGGGACCTGGATCTCCCTCCCACCTCTTTTGGTAGGGCAGAGTAAGTCGGTCAGTGGGGAAGCACAGCCTGGAGGAGCAGCAGAAGCCTTTGGGTCTGGAGGGCAGTGTGTAGCTGCTCTCCATCCACACAGCCGTGCCTGCTGCTCCATCAGGAGTCACGGCACTCTGGCCTTCAGGTCATGGAACTGCTGGGAGGAAGCCAGCTTGCATTCCAAGCTGAAGGTTCAGTGATGTTGGCTTTTTCTGGATGTCTTCAGCATCTGATGTACAAGCCCTCAAACCCACTGGCGCAGCAGAGCCATCCATCCAGCACTTGAGACAGATCAGGCTGATCTTGAGTGTATTTTCCCTCTTAGATCTCTTCAATAAATGAATCTGCCTCCTTGGAAGGTTCTCCAGATGATGAAGCATTTTGAGGCTCTGAGTTTACAATGAATCACAAATTAGCAGTTCCTTAAAAATAATGTCAAGTGAAATCGGTCTTTGCTTAAGTTGTTGCTGCTTTTAGAGTAAACATGAATGTGACTTGGATTCTCAGAAGCAGCTCATATTGTCATGGCCTTGGAGTATTCCTTAGAATGGATCTGATGTTTACACAGACATAAATAATCATCTGTGTAATTTTGCTGAGCCACTCTTAAATGGAGTGCCATACACCGGGGAAGGATATATTTGGAAGTATAAAATGCTTTATATGTTTGGGTTTTGTTGTTGGCCATTGGAGCTCCAGTATTTGCACAGTCACTGTGTGAAAGCTGAGTTTGTAAATCCCATTGGAGGAGAACTCGGATGATAACTGAGAGCACCAGTGAAAAAATAAATAGGAAAACTCTCCTATTGTGTAATTAGTTTGAATAAGTGTAGTGGTTCTTGTGTACATGGAATGTAACTTCACAGGATCCCATCCAGGTACACAACAGGTAAGTAGTTCCTCAGAAATCAAAGGAAGTTTAATCTTACAAAACTTTCATAATGAAAGTGTGGCCTTTTTATCCAGAGGCTAAGCTGGTTAAGCAAACATCTAATATTGACTTACTTCTTAGTCTGGCTTTGGGTGTGAAAAGTTATCTGTACCAAAATGAAACATGCCTCTTTTTAAAAAAATGTATTTATCTTCTTCCTCCAAAAAGTATGTGTGCCATGAGCTCCTGCCTTGGCAAAAGGTGACTCTTTTAACTCCCTTTGTGCTTTCTGTTTTCTCCCTGTGCTCTGCTCCAGTGCTCGAGGTGCACAGGGAAGTTGAAGTCTCATAAATATGGCTGTTGTTAAATAAAACTAAAGTGAGATTCAGGCGTTCAGAGCCTGCAGGAGTCAAGTCTGCAAAATAGTTTTTTCCATACCCAAGAAGCGTGAGTCAGATTTTGCTAAATGAGTCAAAGCTGTCCTCAGATTCGTTTAAGATGCTCTAATGGATGTGTAAATTAGACCAGTACTATTACTGTGCACAGGAATGGCTTCTGAAGCTGATGTAGTTTGCAGTGTCCCCATGAGTGCCAGAGGGACAGGGTGGACAGAGGTGATGAGGAAGTGCAGCAGGTTCAGTTTTTCCTGGAAGCCCAGGAAGGGCTGGAATCCTCCTGCAGCACGGAAGATGCACACAGGTTCCCTTTAGTCCATTGCTGCCCTGGGAGTCATCCACGGCCTGAGAGGTGTTAAAGTGAGTGTGCTCATCCTGGGTGATGCTGCTCAGCTGTGCCTTCCTCCTGACAGCCCCACAGACATGAGGATGGGCATTGTTCCTGGGATTGAAAAAAACTGTGGCAAAACCCTACTCGGCTCATCCCTTGGGAGGCATGTTGGGCTTCCAGACACCACTCTCACAGCAAAAGCAATATTCTCCTAATGCCTTCCTGGAAATAAATGCCTTTCCCCATGCTTTCCATTCCTGATGCCAACATTCCTGTGCATAAAGCTGTCCTCCCAGGTCAAGTGTCTGGAGCTGCCACCCTTCACCAGGATGTGACTCCCGCATGGTTTGCTGGCTGTGTCATGCAGGAACACTCCCTTTCCTCGGAAGGAACTACATGACCATTAAACCTTGAGCCACAGGCACCTTCCAAGCCTCAGTTTCTTCTCTTCTGTTCCAGTGTTTAACCCTCCCTCTGAGAAATCTCTCTTTGGATTGTGACTTTTTGACCGGGAAGTGAATTTGATGGCTCCATTCTCAATCGTCACTCTTTGACTGGCCACAGTCAACAAACATCCTAATATTGTGCTCAGAAAAGTGACTAATCCCTCCTGTGTTGAATGAACTGGTAGACAGGCATGCATTTATTTTCCCTGTTCCTGTGTGTAATCAAACTAGAAGGAATTTTTGAAATTTGCTTTTTTGCCGCAGTTTTTTTGGTGGGGACCCAGAGGAAGTGAGTGATGGAATTCAAATGTAGCAGTTGAAAGATTTCTGCCATTTCTTACTTGTGGTACAAAGATGGGTTGGCAGCATCAGATACATGATATGCACAATCCCTTGCAGCTCCCAGGATGGTTTTAATTCTTCTATAACTCAAACCAGCACTGAGTTGTCTTCACTCTCAATGAATAAGGTCACATTTTTGAAATTTATTTGGTTTAGATCATTCAGATCTTCATTATCTTTTCTGAAGGGTTTTGATTTATAAGATGATGATTGTAGAAGAGTGAAATTCAGGATTCCAGCAGCAATTCTGTCACTTTTTTTTTCTCTAGTTTAATTCTGGCAAAGTTTTGTGAAACACACAGTGTTGAAAAGGTGTTCTGTACTTTTTTACTCCTTTTCTGTCTCGTTCCTGACTCGTTCCATCTATGTGAGTTAGTGACTCCATTACCTTCCTTCATCTCCAATCTGCCAGTAATTTCTGAGTTAATTAGCAAGAAGCTGACAGCAACAGGTTTGAGATTTTTTTGTGCTAAGGTTTCATTTTGGGAAACTCTGTGTTCCAGTTGGAGAAAGTATCTTTTGCCTGAGGGAATTCAGAAGTCTGCTTCCCTATCATGCTGACCTGCAAAGCTGTTTCTCTCTGATGTTCATGTAAATTTTTATTTCTAAGGAATTTAACAAGATTCACCATTGTCGGTTCCCTCTCTCTGACAGCTGCTCAAGGATGTAGTTTGAAGTAAGCCTGTAATTTTTTGGCACCTGTAGCTGATTAAGATAAACCCAGTCCTGATCCATACCAATAATCTAGTCACTGTTGTATGGGTGCAGACTCTCCCAGAAGGTGTTTTGTGTACATGAGTGCTTTATCCTGTTCCCTACAGATGGTTAGGGATGCTGGAGTGATTCCAGAGAAGACAGATCTATAATCAGAACTCACTTTTATTCAGTGAGTTGCACCACTTCCTGGACAGTATGATGAACAGTTACTTGAAAAAGAAGAAAACTTTTTATCTTGTTTGGAATCTTTCTTGGGGTTGCTGCCCCACATGCTAAAGACAGATCTGGCTGTTTTGATGTACAGGAAAATGCTTGAGGATCTGGTGTTTAAAGACTGTGAAAAACCACTTTAGGGAGTACCAGTTGTATTTTCAACCACATACATTATTGCTCAGCTCTTTACGTGAGGCATGTGCCATGTCTCCTCAGACAGTACAGAGAAATCTGTCTTCATTGAATCTGTGTGTCATTTTTAAACACAGGAATAAAATCACATTGTTCTGAAACACCGGACAGGATCACAAAGCCCACGTATAAAATTCACCCAATTGATTCATATTTTGTTGCTACACTGTGTGAAATAGAATTGAGGTTTCTGACCCCTAAGAAAATGAATTGCAATTATGGTTTTGTTGTCTGCACACGTAAAGGCTGTGTTTCACCAGGTGTTTGTCAAAAGGAAGGAGAGTCCTTCACTATTTAAAAGAGGGCATCTCATTAGAACTGAGCTCGTATCACAGTGTACTTTTTCTCTCTCCTCTTTTCCATTTTTGGGTCAGATGATTCAGGTTTTCCTCAGTGCTTTTAACCTTTTGCCATCTGACTGAGCTGCTCAGGGGACAGCAGAGCTGTGAGGGCATCACTGAAAAAAAATGCCTCTGCTGGGAGAGCTCTGTTTCACTGTCTCACAATGTTTGCTTTCAGTTCTTAGCCCTTTTCTACTCTCTGTTTTTCCTCAGCACTCAAGTGGCATCCTGGTAAACATTCCTATATTATTTCACCTCTAACACTTTACTCTTCTAGTGTAGAAATCCATGTGTGAGATAGAGAAAAAAGGGGTTTGTAGCTCATATAATTTACCACTTCTTCATAGAAATGTAGACTTAATTGCTGGCAACAGAGCAAAAAGCCAGACCATTGCTGTTTCTTACTGTCATTTGGACAAAAATTTCCATACCTTGCTGGATGTTACATTGTAAAATCATCCTCATATTTTGTTCCCCAAATAATAAAGTGAGTGAACACTTCACCTTCCTTTGTGAAATGCAGGAGAGAATTTCCAGTGCACTGGTGGGCTGCCCTGTCTTTTAATATTTTGAAATACATTTTAAAACATTCATAGGGCTGTACAAGGGTGTAGCACAGCAGTGAGTAGCTGGATTATTTGGATGCTGAGTGGTAGAGATGGCAGAGATATATTTGAAAATACCCTCCAAATAGTTCATATGGTTCTTGTGCAGTACAGAAATTCTTCACTGAGCAGACCTGAAACAATGATTATGTTTGAAAAGCAGAGGCTAAATTCTGATTTTAAAATGGCTTTATGTCCTCGCGAAAGACCAAGTATTTTATCTTGTTTTGAACATCATAAATCTGCCAAAGGCAACAGAGTTAGAACAGACCCCCATTGCTGCAAGTGAAAGCTGAATTTGGTCCTTCTTGTTCTGTGCTTTTTAGTCATGTGATAATCTTTCCATAAATTGTGTACTTGAAAGGTTTTCTTACTTCCTGCTTTTACCAATCAGATCATGTAAAATGCAGATGAGCCCAGCTTCTGCTTTATTAAACATCAGCAGAGCACCCCCTCTAAATCCCCTTTGGTCACACCAGCCCTGTTTTCCCCTCCTTTGAAAAGAAGACAGCAAGAATGACAAACTTTGAATAATAAAGCGGAGTTTTTTGGGTCTCCTCCCTTTCTTACTCTGACCTGTACTTTGCTTTCGCTGTAAAGCGAATGTAGAAATGACCCTGTGGGAGTGGTGAAACTGCAGCACAGAAACAAAAACTATTTGGATTCACCCGAAAGCTGCTCATTCGCTTGCTCCTCTTTTTATTAACGGCTCCAAGCGTGCAGCCTGTCTTGTTCTGACTACGTGTCTGTCAGCAAGAGCAGAGGTAATTTTTCATGTGTCTCTTTGCTTTTAATAGTGCTTTAGTTTTGCCAGAAAAGCTATTTATATCTTTATGATTATCTGTTATTTTAACTACTTTAAATATGTGCTTAGAGCTGCCTCCTTCTCCAGTAACTTTTATGGTTTTTTTGAGCAAAGAAAGGGGGGAGTTTAGATTCAGAACCATGTTTTACAGGTGGAAATTCCAGCTGTCTTCACTGGAGGTTGCAAAGCAGCTTCCAGCAGACATCAGCAGCCAAAATTCAGTCTATAATGGGTTTTTGTTTTAATCATCCACGTCTACCACGATGAACATCTCTCTGTGCTGTTGGTGTTGCCAGCACTTTCGTGTGAGGGAAAGTACATTACTGTAAACTGATGAGCAAGTTCTTGTTGCTGTTTGCTCTGGCGGGGTAGGATATTTTTAGAAAGCCGCTTTAGAAGTGTAGAACTTCCTGATACTTTTTTGTTAGTTCTCTTTGGACTGAAAACGCGGGACTGGCAGCGTTTGAGTTCCGAGAGGATCGCTCTCCCAAGGCACTGGAAGTGTTCCTGGTCCCTGGCTGCCGGTGCAGGTTGTTAGAGTATTGAGACCAGAGGTATGTTAACGACCAAAGAAAAGTTTGGTTTGGCTGGTGGCTGAAGCAAAAAAGCCTCTTAAATATCGCTGGGTAATTTCATGCTCCTTAACGCCTTTGCAAGGATTTTGCGTGAGGGAAGGAAGGAAGGAAGGACAAACGGAAATCCTTTAGATTTTAGTAGCACTACCTTAGATAGCCCCTTCTGGAGCTACTCCAGAAATCTAACTGGGTGTATTTCTGTGTTCTTCACATGGAACATTTCCCAGAGCGTTAATCCTGGAAGGTCTTGGTTCTTCTGGTTTGTGTGGCGCCAACAAACGTGGTGACTCTGTGACTGTGTGTGTGTGCAAGGGGAAGCGGTGGCTGTATGGGAAACGGCAAGATGACAAGTTTAAAGAAAGGAGGACCCTGGTTACGTGCCCTGGTTTTAAAAGAATATTGCCAAGTGCTTGATGACATGTGTAAGTGTGGCTTCTGATGTTTGCATTAATTTTCATGGCTGCAGTATAGGTCAGTATTGCCTTTGAAAATGTAGATTTTCTGAAGTGCTCAGTGAACTCTTTGTTTGTCAGTGCAAGGACTTAGAAGAACAGTAGTCAACTGTATTGAGCAGGAAAAATGTACATCAGAACCCTAAAGTTAAAGGTTAAAATTGGAGTTCTCTGCCTGTGGTCTTGGGCATGTGATTGCATTCTTCCGTGTTGCAGTTTCCTATCTGGAAAATCGGGATTAATATTACCTCTTGGTAGATGTGGTGCTTAGGGACATGGTGTAGTGGTGGACCTGGCAGTGATGGGTTAATGGTTGACTCAGTGATCTTAGAGGGCTTTTCCAACCTTAAAGATTCAGCTTTTATTTCCTTATGTAGAGGAATTAATTTTTTACCGTTGTGGTCTCAATATAATCTGTAAGAACCAAGAATTGTTACAGTCAGGAATTCTTCTAAGTTACCGTAAACGTTTGACAAACAAGACACGATGAGTTACAATTAATGGTTAAACTCTATTCCTATAGCAGCTCATGCCAGTACTCTGATTGCTTCTGTTGAGTTGCAAGCTGATTAGAGCCTAAAATTAGGTTTGTTGAAGAGCAAGAAGAGTTTACATGAAGGGTAGTCATTACCATCAGCTAAATAAGATTTTATTTAAATTAAAATTGTGCAGTAATACATGGTGGGGGGGGTGGAACTAGGTGATCTTGAAGTCCCTGCCCAACCTGACACACTCAGTGACCAACCCAAGATGACAAAATTCTCACCAATAAATTTGCTGGCATGGCAGTTGTATTCCATGATTAACTGCGTGTGTTTTTTTGTTTTTTTTTTTTTAATTCTTTTTAATGTGTATTTCTCCAGGCTTAAAAAATAACTCAGCTCTTTGAAATTTGGATTTCATCCTCTTTGCTCAAAAGCTGTGAATGTGCTAACATACATTTACTGGGTGTAAGAAGCTGACTAAGTAGAAATGCAGTGTGCAGTAGATAAGCAAGGTGATGCTGTCTCTTCTTGCTCTATTTAAGCTGGAATTTAAAGTGGTAGGTCAGTGAATTGTTTTTAAAATATTTGTAATTTTGCCACCCATTTCCAGGTTGTTAAGGGAGGAAAGTTTGTCCTCATTTTTGCTGAAAAATGGACATGAGAGGAGCAAGAGTTTCGTACTCCCTGGCTTGCTGGTCATGCCTGGGATGGACTTGGTGTCCCTCTTGTCAGTAAAATGAGGGTTATACATGAAGTTGTTCACAGGTTTAGAAATTCTTCACTGATTCTAAGCCTCTATGAAAAAAAGAGATGGAAATTTACAATTAGTGCCAGTGTTTTTAACTGGCTTTTGGAACCAAAACTTTGCAATGAATTTGCACCCACATGGCAGCTGTAGAACCTGCCTATTTTTTGTCCTTTCTTTCAACCCTCTGCTTAACCACAGCACACATCAAAGTATTACCAAAAAATAGGAGCGTAGGAATTCATATTTGAAGAGCATTATCCATAGATGACTTCATGTTTATTCCAGTCTTCCTTATTTTGAGGTTCTGAAATGCTTTTGTAACTTTTTCCATTCACATCCCTGCCTTGAACTGAAGCCATGTTGAAAATGATTTTGCATTCTCTAACGAAAACTTCCAAATTTACGTCCAGCTCCAGCAACACTTTACTGCCATAGCCCTTTTTTTCCTAATCTGCAGAAAGGAGCAAATGGAAATGAATAGAAGCTGGCATGTTTCTTCTTGTGCAGTTTTATTGGTGTGCATGTTTGTTCATTTGTCTCTTCACTTGTAGAATTCCATGATCTTACAAAGTGGTTTGCGGTTTGGTCTGAATTGGTGAGACTTTCCTATTTTTCACATTTCAACCATTTCTGACATTTTCATGCAATAGAAACAATGCAGCAGAGGAGCCACTGTTCTTTTGAAAATAGCCATTAGATGCATTGGTGCCATCTCACTGCTTTGAGAAGATTTAAAGAGTATCTTGATGGATTTTTGAGCATATTTTAATGAAGATTTTTAGAGGCCCATTCATTTGTAATTCCATGCCCAGTTGTCCAAAGCTTACCAACAGAGTGACAGACATAACCCAAAATGCGGATTTTTTACACAATCCTGATAAAGATGCCTGCAGTTCTTGCTGATTTTCATGTGTAATGTCTGGGTTGCTGCTCACCTACAGTCACCCATTATGTTGTTCTCATGCTTTGAATTAAAATGGGGGAGAATTTGGCTGTATCCTAAGCATGGGACTGAGCAGCAGCATGTGGAACAGGGTTTGGTCAGACCTAGGACTGCTGGAACGTGGGTTTGGGCATGATGGCACATCCACAGCTGTATTTTCTTTCAAAAGCAACACTCTGTGCTGTACACACTGTAACAACAATAATACTCTGAAGCAAGAGGTCACATTGATCCACACTGGAGCTCACTGGTCCTCAGACTTCAGCTGAGGTCAGTAATGAGCTGAAACAACCTTTCCAGCGTTTGCTTTTCCTAGTAATGGTGCCAGTGGAGGAGCTGGGAACGGCCTCCTGGAGTTTTCAGGGAAACTCATTGTTCACATAAACCCTGAGAAGGAATTTCCCTTCCTCCTTGGCCTGCTAGGTATGCAGTGAACCATACAGTTTGCTTTAGCTAAATACCATCTGCATTTTATTTTTGTTTTGTTTACTGACTTTCCACCCTCTAGAGTATTACTGCGTTGTTGTATAGTCCACCTTTGTCAGCAGCATTATGCAACTTGTTAGTCATGGAAAAAATGGAAATAGGTGTAAATTTCACCTGTGTTGTGCCTTCAGGGGAACGGGCACAAGTGCTTTGGTTGTTTTAGGGCTGCAGTTTGCCTGGGGCACGTGTGGTTACGTGTTTTGTCCTGGTGGGACCTGCACTCCTGGGAGGGCATCGCTCTCCTGAGCATGAAAGTGGCTTCTTGGTTGTCTCTCTAAAGAAGATCCAAAGCTGGTGCACTGCAAGGACAACCCCAGGATGCCAGGAATCCTCTGCTGTTGGAGCTGGGACGCTCTGCTGTGCGTGGTCAGGCCGGTGACATCTGTGTGCAGAGCTTGGGGTGGTGACACTGTGGTGGCCAAACAGCAGAGCCAGCCGCGTTGACTCTGGACTCTCTGGTGGTGGAGGATTTGTGCAAAGACAGGAACTGCTGTGTCCAAGCCCTCGAGGCTCAGGTGCTGCGTTAGAGGAACAGGGCTGCGTTGCTCTGGGATCCAGGCTGGATCCGTGCCTCTCGGAAATACCACGGCCAAGGCAATAAAACCACTCAAAGATGCCAGGAGCTGGCTTTGCAAAGAATGGTATTGTTATTGATGGTTTTTCATTAACTAGGTTACTCCAGCTTCCTGTTATCAGACATATTTGAGAGTTGACTGTGCTGTATTGTATCAGAGTTCCTTTCTCCTGCTTCATGGTCCAGAAATTCGGCTTTTCTTTTGAGATAGCATTATGCTGTTTATTCAGTATCCCTTGTGGTCCAAACATGGCCACGCTGTTTGGAGACACAAATCTTCAGTATCACTGCGGTCACTGTATGTGCTTCCTCAAAGCTGGGTAAGATTGAACAATTGGTTAATTTTCAGTGAGCATAATTCCCTTTTTTTGTACAGAACTTGCCTCCACAAGCAAAGTGATGATAGGGCTGGCTGCATGACCACATTTAGTAAAACAGTCTCCTACCAAGGGTTCTTGCTGTTAAATAAATCAAAACATGTTATTTCACTGGGTAACTTGTGGGAAATTAAGTAAAAGTTTTATAATTGGAACCTCTGCAAATGCTAAATAGCACATCACAATAAAATCATTCAAGTCTCCTTACGTAAATTGTTTGTATGCTGCTAATCCTTTTTTACAATGAAAAGAGCATTCAGGGGAGTTTTAGTATGGGGAATTTGTGTAATCTTGTAGTTACTTACGCATTTGACTTTCATGGTTTGGCTGACAAAACTATTGACAATTTTTAAATCTGAAGTTCCTACCTGCGCCCAGCTGGAAGTTTCTTGTATGGAATGCTTCTCAAATCTCCTATTAGAACTGCAGAATAATCTGGATTACACTGACTCTGCAAAGGAAAGAGGTTACACAAAATGCATTTTATTGTCAGTTTTTCCAGAGTGAAATTTCATCCTTCTTGCACTACCTTTGTCCCCAGCATTCTGCTAATGATCCTTTCCTTTTCACTTGCACACCAAGTCCTGAATCTTCCTTCTTGAGTGCTTGCATGTTGAAACCTGGGAGAGACCTTCTGTAGCCTTAACCTTTACTTGCCGTGGAGAGCAGCCAGCACATAGCAGAGCACTGGTGGAGAGTTCGGGATGCGATGGCCAACGCGCGCTCGATGTACTGGGAATGAAATCCGTGGGCTTGGCTGGAAATATTTAACCCAAGAACTCCAGATCTGTGTGGCTTCTTGTGGAGGAAGACGTGAAAGGGGACTGGCTCTCAAAGGATTAAGTTCTCAAGGTTTTAGGAGACATAAAGCAGATTTGTTCACGTGTGCAGTTGTACGTGCCTGGGCTGGGGGAGGCTCAAGGAGAGGTTGGGCTGAAGTGGGGTGAAAACAGAATTAGGGCTGACCTAAAGTCTGCGCTCAAACTCTGGGGAATGGAGCGATGTACTGAGAAGCACTGTGGTTGGGTGGAAGTACATGGTCAATTTTTCCCTCAAACCCTCAAATCTGGATGGTAAATAAGAACATAGTGTCTCTTTTTGTGACCTTTCTTCAGTTGTACCCATCTGGTTGCTCCATATCCTTGCTCTTTCCAAAGAGGAACTCACAGGGAAGTAAATACGGTATCATCGACTGTGCCAGAGTGAATTTGCTTGTAGACATGTGAGCATGAATGGTATTATGAAATGGAACAAGTTGGGTGTAGGGAATTTTCAGATCCCGGGACGGAAATAATTTCGGAGAAGTATAGACAAGTTTGAAGCATTACCAGTAGAAGTGAAAGTTGGTAGGCCTTTTTTTTTTTTTTTTTTTTGCTGCCACCCAGTTCCCTACCTTTTGGCAGCAGACAAGGGTTTTGTTTTGTTTGGGTTTTTTTTCTTCATGAGACTCAAAAAACATGAACAAGCCTGCATGGATTTTTATAACATGATACTCACATCATGGGATCACAGAATAATTTAAGTTGGAAGGGACTTCATGAGGTCTCCAGTCCAACCTCCTACTCAGAGCAGGATAAGCTTTCTCTGGCATTTACCTGGTAATGTTGCTGCAAATGAAATTTTAGAAGTAGTAGTGATTATTTAATCATTGTATTGAAAAATTACCTGGCAGAATAAAGGCCGCTGGTCAATGCTGTGGAAAGAAAATAGTTAATTTCCAGAAAGCAGGTGTTTTTGGGAGATGGAGGCAAAGAGGATAAAGGGAAGATCAGACACAGAAATAATGAACTTATTTTAATGATAATGCAGAGTTGGGAGAGTGGGAATGGCAGGAGGACGTGTGAGTTCCCCTGTTTCAGCAGAGCTGTGTTCCCTACTGGACTCAACTGGACTGCACTGGAATTGCTGGAAGAATTGGAGATTTCCTGATAGGTCCTTATCTAGCAAAGTGTTTTATGCATGTCAGCAATGCACGTGAAATTAGGATCTTGTGCACTGAGGCCTTAATTTTTAGTAATAGTTACTTCTGAAATTCCTCTATGAACTGAAAGAACAATCAAACAATAAAATAAGTACCGAAATATTATATGTCTTCTAAAAAATGGGATTTCCTGACTTCATTATTAGACGTAGTGGACTGACTTCAGAGTTTGAGTAATCCCACTTAAGACTGGGGACCATTATTGCTGAATTTAAATGATATTTGAGGCGAAAATAATGCGACACAAATGTTGGACCTGGAAAGAAATGGAAGGCTGACTATTTTTGTGTAACTAATGGAGCTAAGGAGAGAGTTAATTCCGGGGTACCAGCTGAGGCCAGTGGAGGGATGTGGGTACATGTACTGAGGGAAAAAAATCACATGACAAATCTTAGAAATATCCAGCACATTTGGAAGAAGAGGCGTTCAGATAAGCCCCTTTGAAAAGCAGGAAGTTGTGCTTGTTAAAATCAGCCCTTAAAATCAGCGAGCTGCAGGTCTCGGCACTGCTTGGCACCACGGCTCGTCCAAGGAATATCTTGGCACGAGCTGGGCTTGACCAGGAAATGTTTTTTTCTGGAGCTTAGTGGTTGAGGGGAAGCAGCTTCGCTTCTCTTTGAAGGCAGGTCTGGGGAAGGTGTATCACAAATGACTCTGCCTGAGCAAGTTGATAAAAGTGTGTCTGGGTGACAATAAATGTTTTCAGCTTTGCCCTAAGCAGCCACTTCCTTTGAAGTTCCTGTAGTTCCATTATATGATGTTTGCAGTGCTGGGAGAAGTATATCAAACACATTTACAGGGCAACTTCTATGTTACAGAGAGCTCCCAGGAGGTGAGAGAAAAATCTTTAGAGAATAAAGTGAGCACCCTACTCCCCAAAGCAGGTTTACAAGACAAAAATCTCATTTATCCCAGTGCATTTAGTCCATGTTTTCCTGTGCAGCCTGTCATTTCCCAGTTGTAGTAAAATCTTTGTCTCTCCTAATTCAGGCTCAACCTGCAGAAAAATTTTACTTCTCTTACCATCAACCCATCATGGGAGGGGAAAGAAAGAGAATATTGAAAACTGAATTATGACTTGGTTGTCAGGGCAGATAGAGTTAAAAAGGAGCATCTGAGAGAATGTAAGGTTTTAATCCTACACTCATTGTAGTGGTAGTGAGTAAAAATGGACTGCAGAGCAAAAGCTTTATTTAATAATATTCTTGGGTGTTGGTTTAAGTTGGGCCTCTAATGTGTAGGAAAACTGACTGAGGGATGAACAGTGCAGAAGAGACTTCGGGTGTCTGACTTTTTCCTACCCAGCAGAAATTGACAGGGTTAGTAGCAGCTTTTTTCTTACTTTTTTCCCATTTAGTTGCATCTCTTGTTCTGTGAAGTGTGTTCTGTCACGGAGTTTTATCTGCAGGACAGTGTGCTTGACATCTGCTTAAGGTTCCAGCATGCTGTACTTCAGATCTTCCGTGGACAGGAGCTTGCAGCAGCTGATAGCCCTGTTATTTGGCACAGAGACACAGCAGGAATGGGGTGGATAAAGGCACTGTGGAAGCAGGAACCTGCTTCAGATACAGCCACAGAAACAGTGATGAGTAATAGCAGTGCAGTGTTAACAAAATGTTCTTCAGTTAAAAGGCAAATACCTCTTCAGACCTCTGCTTCTGCCCTGGGAAACAGCTGTTGGCATTAACAGAGGGGTGTTGGGGTACAGACAGTTTATTGGAATCTTATGCAACCTCCAGGTAAATGTTCAAACTGGGTGTAGCAGCCCTGACTGGATCAGGTGGGAGGCCAGGACTCAGGTGATGTGGAGCCTGCTTTTATCTTGGAGAGTCATCCTGTTATTTCAGCACGCCACTTACTTTCTCTGTGCATTAGCCTCCTGATTTTTGCGAAGTAAATCTAAAGGTTTCAGTCTTAGAAGTCTTTGAGTGAGGAAAAACACAGGGATGTAGGGATAGGAAAGGTGCGTTTGGCTGAGCTGTGTTGTTCATCAATACAAGGAAAGCATGAAAGATCTCTCTCAGGTACAACAGATGCTGAGGAATCCACTGAATCCATGTGGCTGTTTGGGGTAGGATAAAACACAATTTTTTTTTTTTTTTTTAAATTCTGAAAAGTGAGATTTGCCAGAGAATTCACAGAATTAAATGGAGGGGTTCCTGTGGAGGGAGGTGGGGTTGTCAGCCATAGGAATGTCAGCAATGGGAATGCTAAATGAGAATTGCAGGTAGGTAGGTGGATAAACAGGGACAGAAGCTGTAATTACTGCCTGCTGTTTGGAAAGCACCCTGGTGCTCTCCAGGCCTCCCAGTGCAGCCCTGCGATGCCAACCCACTGCAGAGGAGCCACAGCTGGGTGCCAGCGATTCATATCCATTTTGTGGAGTGGCTTTGAGATCTGCAGATGATAGAGCTGCTAAGTGTTGTTATGAATGATTCAGAGCTTCTGGCTCCTGTTTCCATACATGGATCATCAGGCTGTCTTTCTCTGCCATTTTAAAATAATTGTTTGAATGACCTGAATATCTTCGAAGTAGCTTGAATTTGCACTCAGGCGCTGGCTTTAGAAGTGAAGTCTTTCATCTGATACACTTAGCATTAATTTTGCTTCTTTAATGGGATTCTCTTTACCCAAATTTACATGATTCAGCTTGCAGTCTGTTGGAGGTGATGTTCTCTCCCAGTGATAAATTTGCCCAAGCATCTCCCAGTGGATGTGTTGGGAGACACGTAGGTAGCTGTGTGTGTGCCATCCGCTTCCACGGGCACACCAACAATGAGGGGTTTGTTCGGTTGTTACCCAAACAATACTTGGGAAAAGCTCGTGTCCCGCTTGGCTGTCACTTCTGTTGTTGTACTTCGCTCTTGGTGACATCATTTGGTGGCAGCTAAATGAAGTTTATTAATTGTTGGATGCTCTTTGACCGAGGATGTTGACTTTCCCTGGCAGCCAGGCAGGTTTTCCAGAAGAAGCTGCTAATCTACCATAATGCAGTAATTCAGTTGTGAGCTTTCGTGAGAGGGGAGTGGGGCTGTTTTTGTAGATTGGAGATAAATAAAAAGAGAACTGGAAAGCTGGAGAGGGACTTTTGACAAGGGCATGTATTGAAAGGGGGAATGGCTTTAAACTGACAGAGGGCAGGGTTAGATTAGCTATTATGAAGAAATTCTTTACTGTGAGGCTGGTGAGGCCCTGGCACAGGTTGCCTAGAGAAGCTGTGGCTTCCCCATTCCTGGAAGTGTTCCAAGTAAGGCTGGACAGGGCTTGGAGCAACCTGGGATAGTGGAAGGTGTCCCTGCCCATGGCAGGGGTTTGGAATGAGGTGAGCTTTGAGGTTCCTTCCAACCTGATTGTCTGAATTACTTTTTCATTTCTGATTCTGCACCAGCAGGAGTGAGTTCAGAAGTGACAAAACTGTCTGCTGTGTTCCCAGTGAGTGTGGTGCCTCAGAGGCCAGTCCTGCCATGGGGAGCTCGGACAGACTGCACAGGGCACGGCCAGGCCAGTGACGCCCGGGACGTGCAATCGACTTCCACAGAAGGTGATCCCTGTGGTCTCTGCTGTTTTTCAGAAAGCTGTTTATATACTTGTGGTTGTCTGCTGAGGAGGAGAGCAGCAAGGTCAGCGAGGTTAAGGAAGCGCTGGTGCTCATTCTCCTTACGCTGAGAACAAGGCTGAGTGGCCAGGGAGTTTCCAGATAAGATACATCAAACGCAGCCGTGCTGCAGGGGCCAGAGAAATGTCATGAGTTTCAGCTCTACTCATTAATAGCCACGTCCTTGTGACTGTCCATGAGATCCATCCTCTTCACAGTCAGCTTTTCCATGCAAGGGGGGCTCAGCTCTTGATGCTGTGCTAGAGAAAAACCGCCTCATCTTCCTCCCAATACTTCCCTGACTCTGTCCTCTCCAAAAATGTACATCTGAGGTAATAAACATAATGTGTGTGACATTGAGGTGGAGACAGTCATGAAAAATACAGTCTAGAGCTGGCAGTGCACTTTGAACATCTTGCCCTTAACCACAAGTTTATTCCTCCTTCCTCATAAAAATCCTTCTATTAACGTAAAAGGGTATTGCGTGATGAAATCCACTGTCTGCCCTTTAGGTTACTGTGTTTGCTTTCAAATTAATTATTTTAAGAGGGAGATGGATCAGTTACTATCACATTGCCCAAAGTTCTTTATCCATCTCTGTGTTCTGGGCCAGTGCTGCAAAATTCAGTTGGCAAATTTGAGGACGAAAATTCTTGGAACAAAAACTCTAATGGGCAACATTCTTACTTAGGGTTGTCCATTTAAATAAGTATATAGAAGTTTATGCCACAAATCATTATCTAAAGGTTCCCTTTTTTTTT